>JZKD02S1672756.1:2085244-2100248 GCA_000966675.3 Picea glauca
GATACAAAAAGAATGCTCTGATACCAACTGGAATGATAAATGTATTTAATAACATATAATATTCTTTATTCGATCATATATTTGGTATACAAAATGAGATATATATACACGTAATGTAGTAAAGTCACGTCTCTTTATGCAAAAGTGCGTGACTTCTACATTTTAATTTGTTTAAATGTAATATATATATATATATATATATATATATATATATATATATATATATATATATATATATATATATATATATATATATATATATATATTACTATGCAGACACACAACATTTAATTGAGGCTAGGTGTTGGCAAGCGGAAAATTTCCCTCCTGCAGCAGGTGAAAACTACCCAATCACAAGCCCCAATTAGGCGCATTTTCGTTTGGGACGATAGTTTCCAATCGATTTAGTGGGATCGGTTTGCCACTTAACAAGTTTTCTCTTCGAAAAGAGACTTAATCATTTAAGTTCTAATCTAAATGATCCTAGACTTGCATAAAATAAATCCTATCTACTAATCCTACAATCCAGGTGGATATCAGTGGCCACCCACCTTTTCCAACTAGCTAAAAACAGTTTCTGGCAGTTTTGGCAATTTACTATTTTTAGCAGTTTTAACTTCCAGGGCCATTTTGAGGGCCTAAATGAAGGTTTTTCAGGATCGAGCTTCTCAATGATAGCCAAAGGAATGATTGAGCCCCCAAAATGAATCTCCTCGAAGATACCTTTCCAACGGGCTATCATACGCCTAAAACAGATATCGCATGCAAAAGTTACGACCCCGGGAAGTTGATGTACTAACTTACCCAAACGGGGCCCACATGACTTTTGGCGCTTCATCTCCTAGGGTTAGGTTTTTGGATGTCTAGGGTTTTTGGCATTCTCGTTTATTGTAAAGGGCCTTCAGAACCTCATTGTAATCATCTTCTTTCGAATGCGAGTAGCCGTCACATCTCTTCTCAGAGATAAGCTGCCACCATTCTAGCGAGTCTTTCACTTTGTATTTTTACAGTTTCTGTACATTTATTTCATTAATAGAAATTGTGTATTATTGTATATCTGTGTTTATGGTTGCATATTTGTTACATATGTGTTATATTATTGGATATTTGCGATATCTCTGTGCATTTATTTATTATATCTCCGCTCTCGTTTTGTGCCGAAAATAATCTAGATCAATGGTATCAGAGAAGGCTACTCTTGATCGTTTTTTTAGTGCATGGCCCCGACGAGGTCCGAGTATAGAAAGTTGGGTCTCAAGATTGTCTCTCTTGAATACAATCACTTTCGCATGCCCAAGAAACCCTCAATGGCGGAAGAAAAGAAAAACGACGGAGCAGACGATCCTATCAATTTGTTGCTTGAGCAAGCTCTCACGTGGCAAAGGGACGAAATGATGGAGAATTTTTCCCACATACTTCAATGCTTGCCGATAGAAACAAACACATATTCATCAAACAACCACTTTAGAAGCATCTCTCCTGTCAAGGTATTGATATTCCCATATTTGAAGGTCAGATAGATGCAGATGCCCTAGACAAATGGTTAAATATGCTAGACGGTTATTTCTCCGTTCACCATTTTTTCGACAGGGAAAAGATCACCTTCATACTCCTTAAAGCTCTCCCTCATGTCAAACATTGGTGGGAAAATTACTGGGAGAAAAGTTCCACAGAGGAGTCTGGAATATACGGGCCTGAGCCCACTTGGGATTTTTTTGTGGACGTGGTAAAGGAACAATATTACCTTGTTGGAAACTATGAGGACTAGTACATGAGATGGACCACACTACAACAAGAGAGGGGCCAATCAGTTCCAGAGTTCACCAATACCTTCCATACCTTACGCACCAAGCTAGGTATCAAAGACTCCGAACGACATTTGGTTTTGAAATACCGTGGGGCTCTACACAGATACATCCAAATTGAAATGGATTTTCTGAACATGTCATCACTCAGTGCTACTTATTGATATGCTGTTAAAATCGAGTAGAAATTTAAGCACCAGAACAAATGGGAGTTCGGGTCTACAAATATGCAACAACCAAAGTATGACAAAGACGACCCTAACAAACAGTCTCCCAAAAACCAGTCCAAGCCACAGGAAAAGAAGGTTCACGGGAAGACAAAGAAGGACACCAGAAAATGGTGCGATTTCCACAAAATCCCCTAGCACAACACTGATGAATGTCGCTCAAAACAGTCATTGGTGGCCGAGATCAAAGACAAGGAGCCGAACCCTGATTCTGAAAATACTAGTAAAAGATAGACCATCAACGCAGACCCCACTGCTATTGTCGCGACCACAACAATTCAACCAGAAGAACCAACAGATCCTGAAGAGGGGGAAGACCTTTTTCATTCACATATGTGGGTGAATGGGACCCCGCTGCATTTTATTGTTGATAGCGGAAGCAAGAAGAACCTCATCTCAGCAGAGGTCGTCAAACAGTTGGGATTGTCGACAACACCACATCCACAACCATACAACATCAAGTGGCTTCACCAAGGACGAGATCTTTGTGTCAGCCAGCAGTGTCAATTTTCATACGACATCCAACCCTTCAAGGATGAGGTATTATGTGATGTTGCCCCACTGGATGTCTGTGATATTCTCTTGGGCCAACCATATATGTGGAAGCGCCATGTTGTTTATGAGTCCTGACCCTGTAGTATCATTGTTTCTCTGAGGGTTTATCTCTACAGAATACCAAAGGTAGTTCCGACTAATGTTCCACCAAAAAAGTGTCGCAAGATGGTATCTCATACTACAAAATTCAGCTTCTTCACAATCTATTCAAAAGGTGAACAAAATGATACTGCAACCACTACAACCTCGACTCAAGCACCTTCTATTCAACAGAAGCAGGTCGACAAGATTGTAGAAAAGTGTAAAGATTCCTTTTGCACAAAATAATATCATGTATCCAGACTGGTTAAAAAGGTCCAACCCTTCCAGCCACATGCTCGTGATAGCCTTCCACAAACCGAACAATGCGACGTCTCCAACAAGGCAAACAACTCACCAAGATTCAGATTCAACAAACACTTTTTCCTCTCCCCCGGGCACTTAACACAATGGAGACCATTGATTCCTAAGGAGGGAGGATTGATCCAGGTGGATATTGGTGGCCACCCACCTTTTCCAACTGGCTCAAAACAATTTTCTGGCAATTTTGGCAATTTACTATTTTTAGCAGTTTTAACTTCCAGGGCCATTTTGAGGGCCTAAATGAAGGTTTTTTGGGATCGAGCTTCTCAATGATAGCTGAATCCACAATTGAGCCCCCAATATGAATATCCTCTACGATACCTTTCCAACGGGCTATCATACTCCTAAAACAGAGATCGCATGCAAAAGTTACGACCCCGGGAAGTTGATGTACTAACTTACCCAAACAGGGTCCACATGACTTTTGGCGCTTCATCTCCTAGGGTTAGGTTTTTGGATGTCTAGGGTTTTTGGCATTCTTGTTTATTGTAAAAAGGCCTTCAGAGCCTCACTGTAATCATCTTCTTGCGAATGCGAGTAGCCGTCACATCTCTTCTCAGAGATAAGCTACCACCATTTTAGCGAGCCTTTCACTCTGTATTTTTACAGTTTTTGTACATTTCTTTCATTAATAGAAATCGTGTATTACTGTATATCTGTGTTTATGGTTGCATCTTTGTTACATTTCTGTTATATTATTGGATATCTGTGAAATCTCTGTGCATTTCTTTATTATATCTCCGCTCTCATTTTGTGCCGGAAATAATCCGGATCATCCTATCTCTATTGAGAGAAAATACTATTTAAAGTGCAAATAGAAAAGATTGATTCTCAAGACTTAGAAGAAATTCATCATGTCAAGAAATCATGAAGCACAATAACCACCATTACTAAGAATAGATATTGACAGTTATATCTACACTAAGTCAAAGAAAAGTTTTAGTATTATGTAAGATATGATCTTGACATATATAAACATCTTTTCTGTTGACTGAGACTTTTAAGACATGAACATAAATATCAAGTAGAGATGAGAATGATGAGTGCTAATATTTTTAGAAAGAATTCATGAAGCTTATTACACTATAAGCCCAGATACATCAATGATTATCAATCATAGAAATAATCTTGATAATAATGATGCCTCTCTCATTTGATATAGAGTCAATTTGACAAATAAACGAGTTATGGAAATAATTCACATAAATCTAGAGTATAAGAATTTGTAAATTAACAAGAATGCAACATTTACAAACTCCACTACCACAAATGAATATGCCAACAAGACTCAAGTTCTCAAATTTTATTCAAACTGATAAGAATAACGAGTTTAAACAATATTCAAAACCCACAAGAAGAGGTGAAGTCTCGTTAGCTCAATCGGTTAAGGTGTGGGTTTCGTTTGCTAGGCGACCTGAATTCAATACCCTTACGATGAGTTTAGTCAGGAGGAGACACCCAAAAATCCATCCATGTTAATGGTTGGTGCGGCCTAGGCCAAGTGCGATTCCCCGGTGATTTTGACAGATTAGATGACTTTGGGTTGTGGTTTCTTAGCCAATGGTTAAAAATGCTAACCCCACAGGTTACAAGCACATTTCTAACAAACAAAAAGCCCACAAGAAGAATGAGTGTGTAAATAAAGTTTGACAATAGTGTTGAGGCTATCCTTGCTCCACTAATTCTCTGTTAAAGAAAGAATTAAGAACTCTTTGACAAGATGAATACGCATGTCTAGCATCGAAATCTTCCTTTCATGATGTCTAGTCCTCAAGCACGACCTCCTTCCCTTCTTAACAAAAATGCCCCTGTGAGGAATTGACCTCCCTCAAGTGTATATTCAATTATTTTATAGCCATATGAGTTGTTTTCCTCCTTGATTTTTGGATCCAAATCCTCTATAATTCTAAACAATAAACCCATTAACCCATTTTTAGATGTCAAAACCAAATCTTAAGTTAATCCAAACCAAAATCTTAAACTAAAATAAAACTAAAACCTAAAAAGAAAAACTAAATAAAACTAAAATCTAATTAAAAAAAAAAACTTCAATAAAACTAAAATCTAATTTAAAAATTAAAACTTCAATAAAGTAACTAAAATCAAACTAAGAAATAAAGTAAAAAAATATAACTAAACTGAAATAAATTGAAACTAAACTAAAGTAAATGTAAAATAACATTAAAACAAACTAAACTAGACTAAAACGTAATAATATAAAATTATATTAACTAAAAGTCCAAAAGTTTAAAACAAACTGAAGTAAATAATTTCAAACTCAACTTGCACTAAATTAAAATGTGAAATGAAACTGAAATAAAAGTAACTAAAACTAAATTAAAATAAAATATATAAAATTAAATCTAAATTAAAATTATACTAACACTAAGAAAAACTTAAAGGTAAAACTATAAATAAAATAAAATAGATATAAAAGTAAAATGACGAAAACGAGTTTTATGTCTCCTCTCAAGGTGGTACGATCCATTAGCTGGTGTCAACTCCTGGAAGTTTGTGGAGAATACCACATTGTCCTTTCGTGGTACAATGTGCATACATGTACATTAAACGGGTTGTGAGGTTGTGTAATTGTGTAATCAATTTATGATTAGTTTGTGTAAGTATGTGATCTATTTATGATTGTAATAATGTGATAGATGTTATATATATGAGCATACTCATAGATGTGAATGTGCAATGTAGTGAGAGCAATACAATGGATTGTAGTGTGTATGTGAGGAGAAGATGGTTGTATGCATGTGGTTGGCTATTGTAATTCTCCCTTGAATAATAAGAATATCCATTATTATTGCTCCGTGGTTTTTCCCGTATTGGGTTTCCACATAAATCAATGTGTCAATTGTGTGATAGTTGTTGTGTCTAGTTTGTTCTTGGTTTTATTTTCTTTGCCATTAAAATCTTGTTATATTTATGCTTCCGCTGCCTAACAAGTGGTATCAAAGCTCAAAGTTGAAGGATCTAAGAGCGAAGGAGAAAGAACACTGTTAGAAATGCCCACATGATTCAAAAGGTTGATCGTTGGATCAAAGTCGAGTAGACCATAAGGAAAAGAACGAATTTGTTGCAGGGAGGGACAATATTTTCTTTCCTATCGCGGGCTAGCCGTGTTAAAGGGGGAGATTCTCATAAACTTAAGTTCGGTTGAAATTCTCAAGAATATCATGCCCTACACATTTGAGGAGGTGCAATAGCCCTAATTGGAGCTCATCGCTCTCGAGGTATATGGAGGCACGACACTGGGGGACCATTTCTCCTCACGATTCAAGGCAAAAACGATAACTCTGGAAGCCGGTGGTATGAAATCATGATATGAAAAGGAGGTTTTTCATAAAGCACAAGACATAATTTAACAAGTGTTGCATAGTAGCTTAGTGCATGCCACACAAGTTTGAAATTGGAAATATATAAAAGTTATGTGGACAAATGTTAATGTTATTGGTCCATCTTAAAGTCTTAGTAATTATGGTAACAATCTCTTTTCGTTGCATCGTTGAAGTAAAGACTTGCAAACAATGTTGTTGATTCAGTTTTGGGTTCTTATTGTTTGATCCTCATCCTTTGTCTAATGCATGTCTAGCTTGGTGGCTTTAAACATTAAAGTTTGTATGTGCAGCGAGGCTAAATTTTTAGATGTGCATTCTTTTAAGTTTTTTAAAACATCAAAAACAAAATATTTGGTTGTTAGCAGTGGAGTTGTTGTGCACTTAGCAAATTGGATTTGAAGGACAATAATTTCCCGTGTTCTCTACTTTGCGAAAAACACGTTGAATGTGGTGGCTTCCATTAGAAAAATAAATGATTGAGAAATTTTTAAAGTGTATTAAACCCACACATGTAATTTACTCATCAAATTCTATCCCTAATTATTAATTGTTTATTTAATATTTATTTTATAATTTTTATAATATTTTTTGTTTGTTAATTTGTGCGGGACTTGTTGGCTACGTGATTAACCTGTGGCTTGAGAAACCGCGACTCAGGGGCATCTAAGCCGTCAAAATCACCCGGGGATCGCACCCGGCCTGAGCCACACCAACCCTTAACATGGTTGGATTTTTTTGTCCCCGTAGGTTTCGAACCGATGACTTTAACAACACGGAGTGGCTTAACAACACACTCCGTCACCGACTGTCCTACACCTCGGGGACTATAATTCTTATAATATTAATATTAATATGAATATGAATATTAAAATGATGAAAATATTATTCTAAATTATATATATATATATATATATATAATCCGTCAATTCATTATTTCAAATAAAATTAACCGCATAAAAAATTAAGATACAGTGCTTGTAGCTCAAGGTAGCAAGCGATTCTTCATAAATACATGAGCAGGAGGAGACCGAGATATTCGGCAAGTAAAGGCTGAGCATGTAAACACCGTGTCGGGCTTACAAAAAACCCCACCCCTGGAAATACCTCCCGCTTCGGACAACACAATACACACAAGAGTCTTACACAGTTTCAAATGGATATTCATTGTTTAAGGACGAGATCCGCAAGGGGAGGTATTTTCTTGTCAGCAAATGGATGGATGTTATCAACTTATTGGTGGTACTTGACGACAATACATCGTACCATGATCTTGCATGGATACACAAGTAAAGTTGTAAATTCTCACTTATAATAAAGTTTATATCACCGAGACAAATTAAAGCCTTGCTGTCAGGTATGGCAAACCACAAACAAAAAATTAAATACTGCATTGACACAACTCTGCCATCGGGTTTGCAATAAGACCCTCAAGTTCATACCCAATGAAAATGAAGATAAATAAATATTAATTTTATTATTCAATATAAAAATAGAAACTATAAGCTATAACTTTAGATAACTCCCAAAATTTTTAAAAGTCAAATGCAACTAATATATGGTTCGCGATGAACTCATCACTATAGTCCCTCCAGTAGGGACTAATAAAGGATTGGTTAATTTTTTATTATGCACAATTGATTTTATAAATGGATGGAGGTTCATCTTTAAGAGGTGGATGTTTTGTTTTTAAGTGAAAAAGGTTTTAAATAATATATATTAAATATTTTTTTGAAATAAACTTTTTTCTGTTTAATCTTGAATTTTAAGATTGGTTCCTCCACATATTATAAAGATCTTGGTTTATTATAAGTAGTGGTTTCGATGGTTTTTTATGTTAACGGCGAAAGTGCAGAGTTCTAAGTTGAGGTGGAGAAATTCAACAACAAGAATAGCTTTGAGCTATGGAAGTTCAAGGTGCGGGATCTGCTCGTACACCAAGGTAACAACAAGAGTGGTGATGGTTGAGTCACCGTGAAGAAAAAAAATGTATTTACTTTGGAGTTATAATAATAATTGATTGCATGTAAATGAGAATATGTCCGTGAGACCTCAATAGGAATGCATACCCTTGGTTTATTGGGTCACCTATGAAAAAGCCTAGACATAGATTTAGGTAGATTGAATATGTGGGGGGGCATGTATGTTGGGTTAACCTTGACTTGGTGAAAGAGTTATTGAGTTAAATCTGGTTTTTTAGGTCAAAGCACGTGGTTTTTCAGGGGCATGTTTTTTGGGTAGTCCGTGGTATTGTGTCCATGGATTGCATGTAATGAAGCCTATAAAAATCTCGGTGAACTCCATTGTAAATGGGCCCGGAGGTAAGCGATGAAGGCTTACTTGGCTGGCTTGGCCGGATTTGGTCAAGGGAGTGTTCATGTTAAGGTGGAGCACTAAGACTCTAGTGTGAAGTCCCTGGAGGTGAACAACAAAGGTTCACTTGGGTTGGTTTGGCTGGATTTGGTCAAAATTGTTCGAATGCAAAGTTTGAGGTGGAGCAATGTGTCCAAGTTAGAAAGGCGGGTCTGTAGAAAGGCTGATGTGTTGGCAGGTCAATCAAGTGTTTGAGAATATATGATGAAGGTAGGTTCATATCCATGAAACTTGGAAAGTATTTCAAGGAAGCTGGGATCGAATAGGCATGTTCATTAATGCCAAGTTGCAACAATAGTTGTGGACAAAAGCGGTTGTGCTATCTGGTAACTCGGTCACCATCGGTTGCAAAAGACTGGAATATTTCAGAAGAGGTATGAACATGTCATCTAGTAATTACTCAAATGTGAAATTATTCGGTTTTGATGCTTATGTTTTTATCATCATTCTATGTAATACCTAGATCAAACATGTAGATCTTTGATATGGTGATGATGTTAAGGGATGCAAAATGTGGGATCCTACTTCCCACAAAATCATCATGGACAAAGATGCAATGTTTGATGAATCTCCCTTTATAAAATTAAACATGGTAAAATATGAAAGGTTCAAAGCATGACTGGTAGTAGAAGGGTATTTGGAAGGTATTGATTTTCATAAAATTTTCTCACTAGTTGTTAAAATCTTGTTTCTATTCATGTTGTGTTAGCACTAGTTGTGTTACTTGATCTTGAGTTAGTACAACTAGATTTTAAAACTGTTTTACAAGGAGTTTTTTGGAAAAGGGGATGTATATGGAACAACCAGAAAGGTTAGTTCAGAATTGCAACAAAAGATTCGTTTGCAAACTCAAGAAGATTCGTTTGCAAACTCAAGAATCATAAGCATGCTAGGAAAATGGTACAAAATGTTTGATTCCTTCATGGCGAGCCAAATTTTACAAAAAGTGAGTATAACCATTGTGTTTATGGTATATTTATTATCTTGGCATTAAATGTTATGCTTGTAGCAAGCACAAACATGTTTGAGATCAACAGGTTGGCTCAGTTGGTTAGGATGTTTGTTATGAAGGATTTGGGAGTAGCAAAATAAATCTTGGACATGGAAATACACATAGACAAAAAATATGTTAAGCTTGGTTATCACAACATAAGTATGTGGTGAAGATACTCATGAAATTTGGTATGAATAATGTGAAACCGGTAAAATCCCTTTGGCTTTCCATTGTAAGTTTTCTTCAGGTTTATGTCCTAACCGATGCAAAATAAAATGGTTATATGTCTCAAGTATTATATGCTAGTAGGAAGTTTGATGATTGTGATGAGAAATGGTCAACATTTCACATGCAATTGGTTTTTTTAGTAGACACATGGAAAAACCAAGTGAAGACCATGGATATGGGTGCTTCAAACACATAAGCACAAGTATCACCTACAATGGTTGCAGTGATTTAGTCTTTGGTTATGATTCATGAGATTTGGACAAGAGGAGACCTACCTCAGGTTATGTCTGGCAAGAATGCAATGATCTATTGGGTAAGTTTGTACAAGTACAGGATGAGGTGTTCTGTGGTGGTCAAAGCGTTGTGCATTTGACTAACAGTCCAAAGTATCAAAATGGGACAAGTGCATCGGTTTATAAGACATGTTACTGATGGAGGCATAATGGTCCATACTGAAGTGAATCGTGCATACATGTTCAAGTAACAATATTGTTAGAGAAGTTGTGGAGCTGTGATGGTGTTTGGCTTTTCTTGGCTTACAAAAAAAGTGATGAATTAATTCGGGCATGATATATCACGCTAATTGTTGTCAAGGTGGAGATTGTTGAAAAAGTGCCAACTAATTTCCCATGTAGATGCATACACGTAACTTTTTTGGCTAAAAATAGAATGTGCATGCAGGCACACTACAATGAACAGATTGTGTAATCATGTGATCAATTTATGATCAGTTCGTGTAACTATGTGATCTATTTATGATCAGTTTGTGTAACTATGTGATAGATGTTATATATACGAGCATACCCATAGAGGTGAATGCGCAATGTGGTGAGAACAATAAAATGGAGTGTAGTGTGTATGTGAGGAGAATATGGTTGTATGCCTGTGATTGGCTATTGTAATTCTCCCTTGAATAATAAGAATATCGATTATCATTGCCCCGTGGTTTTTCCCGTATTGGGTTCCCACATAAATCATTGTGTCAATTGTGTGATTACTGCTGTGTTTGGTTTGTTCTTGATTTTATTTTCTTTGCCATTAAAATCTTGTTACGTTTATGCTTCCGCTGCCTAACAATTTATACACGTTTTACAATTATTATCATTATTTACAAATGTTTGGTTTTGTATGGTGATAAAAAAAGGTTTGGGAAAGAAAAGATAATTTTGGGGGGGTTAAATAAAATAAAACCTTTAATGAATTTGGTTTTCTTTTGATTTTCATGTTAATATATGGTATCATAAAAATGTTTTATTGTGAATTTAGAAATAAGAAAAAATCACCACATTTAATTTCAAGCAATATTAATTTGGGATAATAGATAAAAATAAATTTGTAGACATCAAAACCAAAACATTATGATTTTAGAAGAATAACTAGCATACCCCTAAAGCAGGAGAAAGGAAACACCGAAGTGAATTAAGGTGGTTAAGTTGTTCAAAGATCCGGAGTTTTTTTTGTTGGATGAAAAATCAATACATCATATGGTCTTCTAGCAAGGGTAACTATGAATGGATTTATGGTGTGAGGATGTCATGTAAGAGTCCTGAAATACCAGTCCATCAGTAAATCAATCTTTGTTTTTTATTTATTTATTTATTTTTATTTTCCAAGGACTATTAGAGGATGAGGAAATGAAGGTTCATTGTTGTGTGTTAGAATATCTTCATGGGTCACCAATACAATTCAAGTAGAGTCGTCATTGTCTTAACAATTTGCAATAGAGATGACTCATTAACTCCCAATGGCAAGCTCTCAAGAGTGGAGTTCCATCCATAGTGCTTATCAATCTTGTTTATTTATTTGTGATCCATGTAAAATTTCATGAAGAGTTCTAACTAATTCCATTTTAGATTATGAATAATAAAATCATAATGTTTAAGCATGGATCCCTAGTACATTTAAGCTTCTAATTCAAATGTAAGTACAACACAATAATTAAAAGGGAGAAGCAAAATAGGAAAAACTTGTTTTTTAAATGCCTCAACGAAAACAATAGGATGCTTGAGTCAATTTATGTTCCAATGCACGTAGATTACTCTCAATCAAACTTCTTCAACAACATCTACTAAAGCAAATTTTCAATTGTAGGATTTTACATAATGTTGTCTTGTTGTAATAGTTATTTACACTTTTTTTCATTTTCTTTTTTGGACTAGTTTCTTATAATTTTTTGGTTTGATTTTTAGATATAAGTTTTTTTAGTTGATGATAGCTTAGATATCCAAAGTGCAAAAGCACTTTCACTTTGTACTACAAAGACTGTACTCAAGAGTCTCATTGACCTACTTTTGTAGTCATTTGTTGGTCATTAATAAAATTCTAATATTTCAAATTTCTTTTTCGACTATATACTTTAATAATGTATAAGTGTAAGCTCCAAATTCCTATAGCATCCAAATTATATTTTTTTATGTGGATAATGAGTTATAGGTCTTGGTGTTTGAGTGTAGCTTAAAATTGTTTTTTATTAAGTTTAATTAGAGATGGTATCTAATGAATCTTTTAATGGATATGGGTTTCTCTATTATATATTATTTATGAGAAAAAAATAAGATTATTAAAGAAGTGTTTAAGTTGTGTTATTATTTAGTAAAATTGTAATTAGAAAGAAATTATTCAATTAATTGAGTTACTTTTAACAAAGTGATAGTATTTTGAAACTATATATTAATAAAGTTATTTTTTATTTTAAAAAATTGTAAATATAAATATAATAAATTATTGAAAAAATATAACTTTCTTTTAAAAAATATATAAATATAAATATATAGTAATTTAAAAATATATATAAATATGAATATATAGTAAATTATTAAGTATAAAATTTATAACAAAATTTAAAATGTATATAAAATATATATCATATATATTACAAATAACAATAAAAATTATATTTGGAATAATTTCGGTATACATTACAAATAACTTTAAAAATTATATTTGGAATCATTTCAAAAGAGACGTCAGATTAGATCTGGATCCTATTATTCTAGGTTGGTTACAACCAAATAGACCAAGTTAGAATATGGATAGGGATTGCATTTAATAATCAGTTTCTTGTGTGAATGTATAAATTCATGTAAGCCCGCAGAGGCAGAATGAGTGAGTGTGAGAAACAAAATGAGTGAGTGTGAGAGACAGAGTGAGAACTTGCCAATCTGATTTAATCTCCATGATCTGAATAATAAGACAATCGATGCCTATGCTTGGTGGACGTAGCCTAATGTTTGGGTGAACCACATGAAATCCCTGTGTTCTTATTTGTATGATTGTTAATTATCATATGTGAATTGTGTTTTCCACATTTGCAATTCTAATAGTGGTATCAGAGCTAGTTGGAGGAGCTTCAAATTCGGAGGAGCCGCATAAGTAAAATCTTTGTGAGGTGCGTTGATTTATACATCGCCGTAGGTCCCTCCTTTGGAAGGGTGCGATGACATACTACTCACACTTTACGCACGTTTGAAAACCTATAATTTCCACACTCCAGCTGTGTATTACAGTGCGTAAATTTTTAAAGATAGCCACACTCCAAGTGAATCGTGAGGTGCGGACTCGCTGCACTCCAAGTGAATCGTGACGTGCGAACTCGCCACAGTCCAATGGTAGCGTGAGGTGCGGAAATGTGCATGATTTTCTTCTTGGAAATTTTGAGGTATGGTTCTTTGGAAAAGTAAAGGTGGAGGAGTTAATTAAAGTAAGAAGTTTTTTTTTTAATTAAAGAGTCACCTGGGTGGATAAGTTAAAAAGGTGAATGCTTATGCAGTAAAACTTTTATTTATAAAAGTTTTAATTAAACCTTTTTATATATTATTAAAAGGTTTTATGGAAAATATATAAAATTTTATTATTATAAACCTTTTGTGGTTAACTTTTAACCTTATTTATTAAGGATCCACATTTAACCTTATTTATTATTCCTCCACATTTAAAAGGATTTTATAAGCAGTGGACATTAGGAGATTTTTGCGCTAATGGCTAAGATGCAGAGTTCGAAGTTTGAAGTTGAAAAGTTCAGCGGTAAAAACAACTTTGAGCTTTGGAAGCTTAAGATGTGGGATTTACTGGTGCAACAAGGGTTGCAAAAATCATTGGCAGGCAAGTCAAAGAAACCAACAACCATGACATAATGGGAATGGGAATATCTGGTGCAAAATCTCTTAGTACCATTCATTTATGTCTGGCGGATGAGGTTTTGTTTAATATCGTAGGAGAGGATACAACATCAGGCTTATGGAGCACGTTGGAAAGTCTATATATGACAAAGTCCTTGACAAGCAAAATCTACTTGAAGATATGGTTGTGTAGTTTGCGGATGAAAGAAGGTACACAATTTGTTGACCATTTAAATACCTTTAATACCCTTATAGTTCAATTGACTAGTATGGAAGTTAAATTCGAAGATGAGGATAAGGCTATTACACTATTGTGTTCGTTGCCTGAGTCTTGGGATAATCTAGTCACCTCTATTAGCTTTAGCTCAACAAATGTTTTATATTATGACTCTGTTGTGGGAGCTTTGTTGGCTGAGGAGAAAATCTAGTAAAGAAACCTCAACTTCAGAGGCAATGCTAGTCAGAGGTCGAACTAAAGAGAAGAATGAGAGAAGTTTTTCTTGATCTAAGTCAAGACACAGAAAGGGTAAAGCAAAATGATGGTACTGTGGCAAAACAAGATATCTCAAGAAAGATTGTTGGAAGAGAAAGGAATCCGAGGAAAACTATACGAAGGAAGGAAATTTGGCTGTAACAAATTCACGTATGATTGATCAAGTTTTATCCGTTTCAAGTAATTTACAATATCAAGAAGAATGGCAGTTAGATTCAGGTGCCTCCCACCACATGTGCTCACATAGAAATTGGTTCATTTCTTACCAATCTGTTGATGAGGGTGTAGTGTTTATGGGTAATGATATTCCCTGTAAAACTGTTGGGGTTGGCAGCATTAGAATCAAGATGTTTGATGGTATTGTTAGGGAATTAACAGATGTTAGATATGTACCTAATCTTAAATCAAATTTGATTTCATTGGGAGTGTTGGATTCTTGTGGATATAAGTATACAGGTCAAGGTGGAG
>JZKD02S1672757.1:56516-72148 GCA_000966675.3 Picea glauca
GGAATATTTTTTGCACGGTGGTTGATGAGGGTGCCTCGACTTGCATGATGTCATTAGCATGTTGGAAGGCCATTGGCCAACCCGTTTTGTCTCCATGACCTACTCTGATTACTGCTTTTGATGGTCATTCTTTCAGACCACATGGAATCACCCCTTCTTTTCATGTGCAATTAGGAGGGAAGACCATGTCCATCGAAGTTGAAGTGGTCGATGCACCTCTCGAATACAAACTGCTATTAGGAAGGAGTTGTACATATGCAATGCATGCAGTGGTTGCCACATTTTTTTGGGTCTTGTTGTTTCCACATGAGGGTCGAATCGTAACCATTGATCAGTTGTCTTTCTCCAGGCCTGACCCTTCATCGAGGGAATCCACAGTCTTGATGATTGATAAACCTCATCCCGATGTCATCAACATGGGGGTTAGTTTCTGCCCACCTTTGATGGGTACTTTTGATTACCCACCTCCTTCCAGCGATGTCAAGCTCATATCGGTTGTTCCTGACCAACGTAGGGCTGAAATCTTTCAAGTTTCATCATTTCGTACAACTTACTTTAATGATCCGTGGACTCTTCCTTCCCCATCAACCATGATGGAAGGGAGAAGGCTTCCTAGCATGTCCATGCCCTTGTCCGCGGTAGAATTTTCATATAGTATTGTCCAGCAAGCTTCAACCTACCCCGATCCGACTCCCGCACAAGAGTTAGATCCAGTTCTCGAGCTTATCTGGGCTCAAGGTTCCCTCGCCACTACTAATTATTTAGATTTTCTCTTTCCCTCTGATGAGGCGATTATAGAGGCATTTACTGATCCGAACAGACCCTGGGATGATCTCCATCATAGATCTTATTTCCTCCCAGATTTAAGAAGAATAGAGGTAGGATAATTCATGTTGACTATGACTGGAGATAGGCCTTGTCCTATTAATCCTATGGCTATGCACGCAGTTTATGCCGAGGGTAATATGGAAACCATCACTGAAATGATACCTATTGAAATCTCCAGAACCCCTGGCATCCTGGAGAATGTCTTCATCGGAGTGGACTGATACCCAGAGGAGATTCAAATATACACAGATTTATTTAAAGAATTCCATGACGTTTTTGCCTGGTCTTACGAGGAAATTCCAGGCATCGATCCAAGAATCGTCGAACATGAAATAATGACTTATCCCGATGCCAAGACGATCTGACAGAAGCTTCATTTGGTTAATCCTCAGAAAGCAGCATCTATTAAGGCTAAAGTAGAGAAAATTCTCAAATTCGGTTTCATCTACCCTGTTCAGTTGACTCAATGTGTGTCAAATATCATTCCAGTCAACAAAAAAAAGGGAACGATTCGCGTGTGTATGGAATTTCTTGATTTAAACAAGGCCTGTCCAAAGGATAATTTCCCAACCCCATTCATTGATCAGATTAACTATGAATGCACAGGCTCTAAGGTCTTTTCTCTCATGGATGGCTTTTCGGGATACAACCAGATACAAATTAAGCCCGAATACCAACATAAAACAACTTTTATCTGTCCATGGGGCACATTTGCATATCGTAAGATGCCTTTTGGCCTAAAGAATGTTGGAGCCACTTTTTAGCAGGCCGTGTCTTTTTCTTTCCATGAAATTAGACATATATTCGAGTCTGATTTAGCATCATGTTCTCGTAGGAGAGTTGACCATCCCATGCACCTCTGACTAATCTTTGAGCGATGTTGCTACTATCGGATTTGCTTGAATCCAAACAAATGCAGTTTCTGCGTGATGTCAGCTCGTCTTCTAGGTTTCATAGTTTCAACAATAGGGATCATGGTCAATCCTCTGAAGGTTGAGGTGATAGTACAGTTTCCTCCCCCATGCACAGTCCCTTAACTTCAAAGATTACAGGGTAAAGCGAACTTTCTTCGACATTTTATCGCAAACTATGCCGAAATAACTAAAGGGTTCATGCGTTTACTAAAGAAGGGAGTCCCTTTCCATTGGGACAAAGCCTCTCAACACTCTTTCGAAGCGTTGAAATGTGCCCTTACGTCTACCCCTCTGCTCTGACCTTCCAATTATAATAAAGATTTATTATTGTATTTGGCCGCTGCAGAGTCGACCATCGGTATGGTATTGGTTCAAGGGGGCGAACTTCTTGAAGAGAATGTGATTTATTACCTGATTTGAGGCCTAGTTGGACCATAATTCAACTACTCTCATATTGAGAAGCTTGTGTTGGCAGTAGTGCATGCTGTCCAACATTTCCGTCATTATATTCTGCTTCGAAAGACCATCGTCGTTCCTATTGTGAATCCATTTCAATATGTGTTGACATGACGCATCATCGATGGAAATATCAGTAGATGGATCATTATCCTCCAGGAATTTGACTTGGATTTTTTTTCCGTGAAATCCAAAAAGTCACTGGTCTTTGCAGAACATATCTCAGAACTTCCAGTCCAATCAGGTGATATTACGCTCGAGGAATCACCGATTAAAGGAGATCTTTTTCTGATTTCATCTTCGGACCCCTGGTATGGAGATATACTAGTCTATCTCTAGACTTTGAAGTGCCCCACCTCTGCTCCTCGTGATGAGCGTCGACGTATACTCCATCAGGAAATAAACTATCTCATACTCGATGACACTTTGTATCATCGAGGTGTAGATTGCATCCTCCACCGGTGTCTCACTCATGAAGAAGTGAAACTCGTTTTTAATAACTGCCACACCGGAGCATGTGGGGGTCATTTGTATGGGTTGGAAACAACCCAAAATATTCTATGAGCTAGTTAATTTTGGCCGACGTTAATCAAGGATTCTGTTGAATCGGTCAAGAAGTGCCACCCGTGTCAGATCTTCTCTCGGAAGATGAGGGCACACCCCACTCCCATGTTTCTCGTCATTACAGTTGGTCCCTTCACCAAGTGGGGTATTGATTATACTACATGCCACCCGACTTTAGCTAGGGGGCATCATTATATCATCGTAGCAGTAGAATACTTCACAAAGTGGGTCGAAGCTATGCCAACATTCAATAATGATGGTGAGACAACAACTCTCTTTATTTTCAATCAGAAAATAGCAAGGTTCGACATCCTGAAGGAGATTGTCACTGACCATGGCAGTCACTTTCAGAACAAAATGATGTCTAAGTTAACGTCAAATCTTGGGTTGAGGCAAGATAATTCATCACCCTAATACCCACAAGAGAATGGTCAGGTGGAGGCTGTGAATAAGTCCCTCAAGAATATTCTACAACAAACAATCAATTTTGCCAAGTCAAATTGGCATTTGATGTTGTACTCAGCGTTATGGGCCTACCAAACATCTGTAAAGACTGCCACTGGTTTCTCACCTTTTCAACTCGTTTATGGGCTAGAAGCAGTCTTGCCTATAGAGTGCCAAATCCCATCTCTAAAGTTGGCAGTACAGTTATTTCCAGACACTTCACTACTTGAGGAATGCTTATTATATCTTGAGTAGATTGATGAGCAATGCCATGATGTAGCCTTGGCCAATGAGGCTCACAAGCAATGAGTCAAGTGTCAATATGATCGGTTCATCCATCCTCAGATTTTCTCTAAAGGTGACCTTGTCCTAGTCTATGACCAAGATAAGGATCCCCTAGGGGCATCCAAGTTCAAACCCATGTGGTTCATACCTTTCATCGTGAAGGAGGTATTAAAGAAGGGTGCTTATCGTCTAGTTAAATTTGAGGGAAATGCTTTGGTGCAGCCTAGAAATGGGCTCTACCTCAAGAAGTATTACTCGTAGGTGGGTCACCTTGGGTGACTTCTTGTACATATGTATAGTTCCTATACAGTTAGTTTTTGTCTTTTTGTTTTATAGACGTGTTGTTATTTATGTCGTCTTTTTTCACTGTGGCAGATGTCAAGTGAATCATAGGTTCTCATTGGGTTCACGGATGACACTAGCTGACACACTCGGAGGATTTCTTTCGTAGCTTGGCGGATATTCACACCTCAAGGCCAGTGGCTATATTCTGGAGGTATCTGTTTAGGTGACACCACCAACAACGTTGTCGAATACAACGCAGTAATAGATTTTCTTTGTGATGCTTTGTCGCATAGTATCTCTCACCTCTGGGTCTACTTAGATGCTCAGCTGGTTGTGTCCCAGTTAAATGGGGTTTACCACGTTTATGATCCTACTCTACACCGACAATTCCTTAGGGTATGTCTCTTAGAATGATACTTTGATTACATTATGTATATCCATGTTCCTAGGAGATTGAGTCAAATGACAGATACTCTAGATAATCAAGTATTAGATTGGCATATTGCACACACATAAAAAGAAACACACACATACACATGTACATACATTTGTAAAAATTTGATTCAGGAGACATAACATATGTAAATACACATATATATATCAAAAATTCTCAGAGTACATAGGTGGGCGCGAACGCCTCAAAATTAATATGTCTGGTATACATCGCGAGGCTTATGCCCTCAAAAATATACAAAAGAGTTCCCTCGACACGTAAGTGGCCCACCCTAGCTAAGCACGGGGCCTGTTGGCCATGCCATAGTGATCGATGACATTTTCCAAATGCCAGAAGAGTTGGACCCAACTCTGTGGAACCCCAACTACGTGAGGCTGCATTGATGGCGGGAGATCCTTGATCTCAGCCATGTGAACTATACGAGTGAGCACGGTGAGGTTTTGCTCCACCCGTCTAAACACTCTCTTAGCCTCTCCAGCTGGAGGTCCTCCTACTACTGCTACTGGTCTGATGGCTACTGCTGGTGTTGCCTCTGGTCGAAGACACGACCTGGTCCTTGCGAAATCTGCTGGACGCACTGGCCCTACATCTGTACATAACACATACATAGTTGTCAGATACTCTGGTGCATATAAAAATGATATATATAAAAAGAAACTAAAAAATTAAATAAACTTTAAAAAACAAATTTACCTATCTCTCCTCGCTCTCCTCCAGGAGGTACGGGCATGTCTGGATCTCTGGAGAAGTTGATTCTGTCATAGGGGTAGTCCTCTATGGGAGGAATCTGTCGTGCCCACCAGTCAAAAAATGTATTGTCGAAGGCCTCTATGGTCCTTCCTCCCCCTTGTCGCGAAAACAATGTTGCCCACCTACACACTGTCGGGAAGGAGGCCACATGCCCTTGTACTATCTCTCATGGACTAATGTTGGGTATCCTCTCAAATAAGAACGAGCACAAAACGATACCAAACCCGAAGCTTTTGTTACTCCACCCATGACACTCTATAAGTTGTCTCTTCATGCAGTCAAGCATGGTCGTGCTTTAGTCGAACACTCATGCATTCAAGCACTACACTGCACAATACATGTGCACCTGGGAGGCCTGATGTAAGGCCCCAGATCCATTGATCTGCCCAATGAGTAAAACTATCACTTTCATTGATATTGTGGATTGGCACCTGAGAACCTACTTTATTAGTGCCGTCCTCACAATGTAGTCCGATCAGCTCGACGATGTTATGGGGCCCTAGGGGAAAAGAATGCAAGTTGACTAGTTCCCCTCTCCTTGAGAGGCTAGTCAGAAAGTATATGTCTTCAGTCGTTGGAGTCAACAACTGCCCCTCGAGCATAAACACCTCAGCGTCAGGATGCCAATAATCCACCAAGGTATTCAACAGCCTGGGTTGTGCCCTCATGAGTGGACACCGGAAGAACTTCCATAACCCACATTGTTTCAATGCAGTGACAGCAGCAGGGTCCTCTTCAACCAAGATATCAATATCTTCATGCTCCCTCTCTCTCCAATGGACATACATCCTATCAAATGACAAGTTCATGGAGGGAGTTAGGTCTTGTTTTTTCATTTTTTCTATGTTAACGAGGGTGTACGTCGGTTGTCTTGGACACAGTCACATATGCATGCAGGTAGATTGTTTTCTTCCCACGGGCATATGCGGGTTGTCCTCGAAAAACCCGCGTACATGTAGGGCCGCCCCTTTTTAGGAGTGCAGCCCCCCCAAAAAACTAAAAGAAAAGCATAAGGGAAGTATTGAAATGAAAGAGGGGTTGATTTGTACTTACTTGGTCCGATCANACACTTGGTATCAGAGCAGGTCCTTTAGGAATAATTTTAACCATTGGAAGGTAGATCATAGAGAGCAACATTTTGTATAAAAATGGAATACCACATTTCAATGGTCAAAATGGTCAGGAGTATGAAATGTGGAGTATCAGGATGAAAACATTTTTATAGGAAAAATGATATGATGTTTGGAAATCGGTTGTTACAGGATACATCACTACAAAGAAACCTTCGAAGACTAAAACCAAGAAGGAATTTAAAAGGAACAACAAGATATAAATGGATTTTATCATGAAAGGATTACCTAATTTAGTAAAAAACAAAGTGGGACAGTGTGCATCAACGAAAGAGCTTTGGGACGGCTTACAAGATATTTACACAAGGAAAGGAGCAAAAGAAAATGAAGCAGGTGACAACTCAGATGATGAATAAGCCTACAGAGGTGAGTATTTTTTCTTTAATTGTAAAGAAATATAACATCTTGGAATTGAATGCCCTTATTTGAATATTGAAAGTGATGAGACAAAAAATCCCATTGAAATAGAATAAAATCTTGAGATTGAAAAGAAAAATAATCATGAAGAAAACTTCAGTCAATGAGAAAGAGAGCTTGAAAATGAAATAATCACATTGATGATCCAACTTGAAGAGGAAAACTGAATAGAAGAAGTCATGAGGAATCATATGTTGAAGAAAGAAGAAGAAGAAGTGGAGAAACTTGAAGAAGAAGTTATCATGTTGAGAGTAAAAGTTTTCAAGCTTAGTAAGAACGTTGAAGAGACAAAAACATACACATCAATAGTAGAGAATGAAGAGAATCATTATAAGTTAAAAAAAAAGAAGAATGAAGAAAAGATCAAGAGTTATGCAGACGTAATCAAAGGAAGGAATCATGGTCAACCATAATCTAAGAAAAATGATAAAGATACATCTTCAAGAAGACCCTTCACATTCAAGCCACAAATAAGTTTCAATCATGATCAACCAAGGMAGGAATTCAGAAGGAATACACCACAAATAATATCATTCACCCCCAGGTATCAAAATTTATTTTATGGTTATTATTTTTATTGTACTAACTTTGGACATAAAGTTGCAGGCTGAGGAGCATATGGAAGAAATACTCAGGCAATAAGTGCTTATGTGGCTCCTCGCAATACTGAATGTTACAAATGCCACAACTATGGTCATATAGCTCAGAATTGTAGAAGCATGATAGTGTCATCCATGAAGAAAGAAACATATATAAGATACACCAATATTTGGAAAAGGAAAGAACGAGAAGAAAATAAAGTGAGGGAAGAACAAATTCCAGAAATTACAAGACTTTCCATAGTACAAGAAAGACAAGGAGATCAAGATCATAATGAAGAATAGGTAAAGGAAGAACAAGTCCTAGAGATTGCACTCTCAAGATACATAGNTGGAATTGAATGCCCTTATTTGAATATTGAAAGTGATGAGACAAAAAATCCCATTGAAATAGAATAAAATCTTGAGATTGAAAAGAAAAATAATCATGAAGCAAATTTCAGTCAATGAGAAAGAGAACTTGAAAATGAAATAATCACATTGATGATCCAACTTGAAGAAGAAAACTGAATAGAAGAAGTCATGAGGAATCATATGTTGAAGAAAGAAGAAGAAGAAGTGGAGAAACTTGAAGAAGAATTTATCATGTTGACAGTAAAAGTTTTCAAGCTTAGTAAGAACGTTGAAGAGACAAAAACATCCACATCAACAGTAGAGAATGAAGAGAATCATTACAAGTTAACAAAAAAAGATCAAGAGTTATGCAGAAGTAATCAAAGGAAGGAATCATGGTCAACCATAATCTAAGAAAAATGATAAAGATACATCTTCAAGAAGACCCTTCACATTCAAGCCACAAATAAGTTTCAATCATGATCAACCAAGGMAGGAATTCAGAAGGAATACACCACAAATAATATCATTCACCCCCAGGTATCAAAATTTATTTTATGGTTATTATTTTTATTGTACTAACTTTGGACATAAAGTTGCAGGCTGAGGAGCATATGGAAGAAATACTCAAGCAATAAGTGCTTATGTGGCTCCTCGCAATACTGAATGTTACAAATGCCACAACTATGGTCATATAGCTCAGAATTGTAGAAGCATGATAGTGTTATCCATGAAGAAAGAAACATATATAAGATACACCAATATTTGGAAAAGGAAAGAACGAGAAGAAAATAAAGTGAGGGAAGAATAGATTCCAGAAATTACAAGACTTTCCATAGTACAAGAAAGACAAGGAGATCAAGATCATAATGAAGAATAGGTAAGAACAAGTCCTAGAGATTGCACTCTCAAGATACATAGAAGTCAAATATCATGAAAAATCTATAGAGAAAAAGGAAGATGTCATATACATGAAGGTTTGGAGAATAAATGAAAAACAAGAAGAACAAGTAAATAAAGAATAGTTCCCAAAGATCACACGATTTTTAGTAGCGCGAGAAAGAAAAGAAGAGAAGGTGAATAAAGAGTGGGCCCAAGAGATTGTACTTTCAGGAATTATAGTACAAAATCGATCCACATGATGAAATAAAGAAGTCAAAGTTCAGAAGGATGATGAGTCTACAGACAAAGAGGAAGACTAATCTACATCGGAGCGGGTATTTTTTTGAGCCACCTGGCTTGGAGACTCCCAGTAAATATGAATATTGAACAGGGGGATTATAGGAAACAACTCTACATATAAAATATTTATCTTTCGAGCAGTTTGAAGTGTTTCAAAATGGTTCGACGACAGAGGTACAAAATGACAAATTGATCGATTGAGAAAGAAGTGTTCNATAGTGCCATCCATGAAGAAAGAAACATATATCAGATACACCAATATTTGGAAAAGGAAAGAACGAGAAGAAAATAAAGTGAGAGAAGAACAGATTCCAGAAATTACAAGACTTTCCATAGTACAAGAAAGACAAGGAGATCAAGATCATAATGAAGAATAGGTAAAGGAAGAACAAGTCCTAGAGATTGCACTCTCAAGATACATAGAAGTGAAATATCATGAAAAATCTATAGAGAAAAAGGAAGATGTCATATACATGAAGGTTTGGAGAATAAATGAAAAACAAGAAGAACAAGTAAATAAATAATAGTTCCCAAAAATCACACGATTTTCAGTAGAGCGAGAAAGAAAAGAAGAGAAGGTGAATAAAGAGTGGGCCCAAGAGATTGTACTTTCAGGAATTATAGTACAAAATCGATCCACATGATGAAATAAAGAAGTCAGAGTTCAGAAGGATGATGAGTCTACAGACAAAGAGGAAGACTAATCTACATCATAGTGGGTATTTGTTTGAGCCACCTGGCTTGGAGACTCCCAGTAAATATGAATATTGAACAGGGGGATTCTAGGAAACAATTCTACATATAAAATATTTATCTTTTGAGCAGTTTTAAGTGTTTCAAAATGGTTCGACGATAGAGGTACAAAATAACAAATTGATCGATTGAGAAAGAAGTGTTCCCACACAAGTCTCAATTGGGAGATACACAGGAAGAAGGTTATGATTATTTTCATGCAGATATTTCTTTAGTACAGGTTGTTCTAGACATGCAGAGCTTGGTTTGCAGACAGAGAAGATCAATGGACACATTTGATATGTGATGATCAATTGCAGCCATGAAGACTTCATGATAGTACAGTGACAGATGGGTTAACATTGTGGACAGTTGAGTAGCAGAGTTATGGATAGTATGGACAAAGATGGATTCATAAGAACACTTAGTAGGTTTGGATAGATATATGATGGTGGATGAGAGTGTGATTTCATGACAGATTGGTTTAGAGACTAACTCAAAGACAATTGGATGATCTTGATAATGAAACATTTGAATGCTTAAAATTTGATTTTTTTTAATATATGTCAGTGATTTAGATGAGGAAGAACCAATGGACAAAAACTCCAAAAGGAAGAAGGTACATGANTGTTTCCATCAATGCCAAAGGGGGAGATTGTTGGACAGTTGGTTAGGACAGTTGGTTGTTAGTGATGTCAACCCTTGGGGAGTGATATTGGAGATTGATGTCAACCCTTGGAGATTGATGTCAACCCTTGGAGATGTCTAGTAGCAATTTTTGGTATCCCCATAGGTGGGGTTAAGGAACCCAAATTTGATTCAA
Source organism: Picea glauca (assembly GCA_000966675.3). NCBI lineage: Eukaryota > Viridiplantae > Streptophyta > Pinopsida > Pinales > Pinaceae > Picea > Picea glauca. Next base: position 66,713 of record JZKD02S1672757.1, read on the forward strand.
GAATATGGACATGAAGGGAAATGTAATTGCAGGGAAGACTATCATAGATGGATAGTACACGTCGTGTCATTTTCGATGATATGTGGTACGTCACATGGTTCCTCATAGTTGAGTATATATGGCTTTGTGAAATTGCAGGACCCTTAAAAGTAGTCTAGAAGCCCCTAGAAGGTCAACAAAGAAGTCAAATATTCTAGAAGCTCCTAGAAAGTCATCAAGAAGTTTACTAGTCGAAGTGGTTGCAAATAGGAGTTAATTATGAGTAAAGTTGTTGCAATAAGAAAATAATTAAAAATGAATTAGTTACAACAATAAGTTATGAGTTTACTAATTATGGGTAAAGTAGTTGTAACAAGAAAGTGGGTTATCCCTAAGAGAGGGAAGTTGGGTAAAAAAATTAGCAGATGAACCCTAAAGGAAGGCACTTGGAGAGTATAAATAAGAGAGAAAGAGACTCCCATTAGTACCTAATTGACTATATTGAATATATATGTTGTAAAGTGTTATGGGAAATTACTATAGACAAATCTAAAGTGACAGGTCTGAGGCAGCAAAAGTCTTAACGAGAAAAAGTTTCAGAGCTATAAAGAGTGACAATTCCAAGGTTTATGAGGTTATCCGTGAGTTGTAGGAGTAGAGATCACGTACATCCGTGGGCCACAGGCATAGAGAAGCGTACAAAGCCGCAAGATTTATAGAGACAGGGTCATGCACATTAAATCCACGAGTTGAAGAACAGTTAGGGTGTAGACATCCATGAGCCACAATGGGACAAAGTGCTGACATCTGCAAGCAGTAGAAGAGGAAAGAACATATCTGTAAAAAGAGAAAAGAGAATCTGTTATTTCCAATTTGCAGAATCTGAGGAGATATTGCAGGTATGTTTGTTAGATATTAAATACAATAGGGTTACTACATATTTAAATGTAGGTTCATGATTATGTTTTGATATTTCATCTTAGTGGTGTTGTGAAGCATGCTTGAGGCATGACTTTGTGAGGTTTGGTATATTCCCTCTTGGATGTATGATATATGTTTTAGAGTATGTTTTGAGGCAGACTTGTTGAGTCACATTATTGGTTATATTGGTATATCTTGTGGTGCATTGCTAGAGGCATTTCTGGGTGTTGTTGGTATATGATATATGAGATTAGATATGGTATATTTGATGCACATATTGGTGATGGTGTGAGTTGATATGAGTAGTTTTGATTAATGCACATCTTGGTGATATTGTACATATGGTTTATATTTGTCTTGGTGATTAGATCTAGCTTGGTTGATGAGATTGTTGTGATAGGTCGATTGAGACAGATTGATGTGATAGGTTGTTATGACAGGTTGTTGAGAGAGGTTGTTGTGACAGGTTGATGTGATAGGTTGAAAATGGCAGGTTGACAGTGGAAATGGTTGATTNATTGTTGGACAGTTGGTTAGGACAGTTGGTTGTTAGTGATGTCAACCCTTGGGGAGTGATATTGGAGATTGATGTCAACCCTTGGAGATGTCCGGTAGCAATTTCTGGTATCCCCATAGGTGGGGTTAAGGAACCCAAATTTGATTCAAGAATATGGACATGAAGGACAATGTAATTGCAGGGAAGACTATCATAGATGGATAGTACACGTCGTGTCATTTTCGATGATATGTGGTACATCACATGGTTCCTCACAGTTGAGTATATATGGCTTTGTGAAATTGCAGGACCCTTAAGAGTAGTCTAGAAGCCCCTAGAAGGTCAACAAAGAAGTCAATTATTCTAGAAGCTCCTAGAAAGTCATCAAGAAGTTTACTAGTCGAAGTGGTTGCAAATAGGAGTTAATTATGGGTAAAGTTGTTGCAATAAGAAAATAATTAAAAATAAATTAGTTACAACAAGAAGTTATGAGTTTACTAATTATGGGTAAAGTAGTTGTAACAAGAAAGTGGGTTATCCCTAAGAGAGGGAAGTTGGGTAAAAAAATTAGCAGATGAHYCCTAAAGGAAGRCACTTGGAGAGTATAAATAAGAGAGAAAGAGACTCCCATTAGCACCTAATTGACTATATTGAATATATATGTTGTAAAGTGTTATGGGAAATTACTATAGACAAATCTAAAGTGACAGGTCTGAGGCAGCGAAAGTCTTAAGGAGAAAAAGTTTCAGAGCTACAAAGAGTGACAATTCCAAGGGTTATGAGGTTATCCGTGAGTTGTAGGAGAAGAGATCGCGTACATCTGTAGGCCACAGGCATAGAGAAGCGTACAAATCCACAAGATTTAGAGAGACAAGGTCGTGCACATTAAATCCACGAGTTGAAGAGTAGTTAGGGTGCATACATCCACGAGCCACAATGGGACAAAGCGCTGACATCTGCAGGCAGTAGAAGAGGAAATAACATATCTGTAAAAAGAGAAAAGAGAATCTGCTATTTCCAGTTTGTAGAATTTGAGGAGATATTGCAGGTATGTTTGTTAGATATTAAATATAACAGGGTTACTACATATTTAAATGTAGGTTCATGATTATGTTTTGATATTTCATCTTAGTGGTGTTGTGAAGCATGCTTGAGGAATGACTTTGTGAGGTTTGGTATATTCCCTCTTGGATGTATGATATATGTTTTAGAGTATGTTTTGAGGCAGACTTGTTGAGTCACATTATTGGTTATATTGGTATATCTTGTGGTGCATTGCTAGAGGCATTTCTGGGTGTTGTTGGTATATGATATATGAGATTAGATATGGTATATTTGATGCACATATTGGTGATGGTGTGAGTTGATATGATTAGTTTTGATTAATGCACATCTTGGTGATATTGTACATATGGTTTATATTTGTCTTGGTGATTAGATCTAGCTTGGTTGATGAGAATGATGTGATAGGTTTATTGAGACAGATTGATGTGATAGGTTGTTATGATAGGTTCTTGAGAGAGGTTGTTGTGACAGGTTGATGTGATAGGTTGAAAAGGGCAGGTTGACAGTGGAAATGGTTGATTCAATGGTAGTGGCAGGATTTCTACATTTATATTTTAGGGTGGTCAGACGGGGAAAGGATAGGTGGTTGTAACCACCTTTCGGTTGTAGTCGAAGAACATAGGGGCTTTTAGCCTCCTTTTGGTTGGATCTATAAAATGAGGGAATTGTAGCTTCCTTTAGGTTGGAGCCTAAGAAAATAGGGGGTTGTATCCTCCTTCTGGTTGGAGCCAGAGAATTGGGNCAGATCAAGATAAGAGGCATGAAGACAGGAGGAGCATCCCCAAGGACAGTCTAAACAGGGGGAGAAGTCCCAAAGAGAGATACCATTTGCCATTGATTTCAAAGGGGGAGAGATAGAAACATTGATGAGGATCGATGGTCACAGAGGGAGAATAAACATGAATATTGTCGTTTCTAAGTGTTGCCATCAATGTTGGTGTTTCCATCAATGCCAAAGGGGGAGATCGTTGGACAGTTGGTTAGGACAATTGGTTGTTAGTGATGTCAACCCTTGGGGAGTGATATTGGAGATTGATGTCAATCCTTGGAGATTGATGTCAACCCTTGGAGATGTCTGGTATCCCCATAGGTGGGGTTAAGGAACCCGAATTTGATTCAAGAATATGGACATGAAGGACAATGTAATTGTAGGGAAGACTATCATAGATGGATAATACACGTCGTGTCATTTTCGATGATATGTGGTACGTCACATGGTTCCTCACAGTTGAGTATATATGGCTTTGTGAAGTTGCAGGACCCTTAAGAGTAGTCTAGAAGCCCCTAGAAGGTCAACAAAGAAGTCAATTATTCTAGAATCTCCTAGAAAGTCATCAAGAAGTTTACTAGTCAAAGTGGTTGCAAATAGGAGTTAATTATGGGTAAAGTTGTTGCAATAAGAAAATAATTAAAAATAAATTAGTTACAACAAGAAGTTATGAGTTTACTAATTATGGGTAAAGTAGTTGTAACAAGAAAGTGGGTTATCCCTAAGAGAGGGAAGTTGGGTAAAAAAATTAGCAGATGAATCCTAAAGGAAGACACTTGGAGAGTATAAATAAGAGAGAAAGAGACTCCCATTAGCACCTAATTGACTATATTGAATATATATGTTGTAAAGTGTTATGGGAAATTACTATAGACAAATCTAAAGTGATAGGTATGAGGCAACGAAAGTCTTAAAGAGAAAAAGTTTCAGAGCTACAAAGAGTGACAATTCCAAGGTTTATGAGGTTATTCGTGAGTTGTAGGAGGAGAGATCGCGTACATCCGTGGGCCACAAGCATAGAGAAGCGTAGAAATCTGCAAGATTTAGAGAGACAAGGTCGTGCACATTAAATCCATGAGTTGAAGAGCAGTTAGGGTGCAGACATCCACGAGCCACAATGGGACAAAGCACTGACATCTGCGGGCAGTAGAAGAGGAAAGAATAGATCTGTAAAAAGAGAAAAGAGAATCTATTATTTCCAGTTTGCAGAATCTGAGGAGATATTGCAGGTATGTTTGTTAGATATTAAATACAACATGGTTACTACAGATTTAAATGTAGGTTCATGATTATGTTTTGACATTTCATCTTAGTGGTGTTATGAAGCATGCTTGAGGCATGACTTTGTGAGGCTTGGTATATTCCCTCTTGGATGTATGATATATGTTTTAGAGTATGTTTTGAGGCAGACTTGTTGAGTCACATTATTGGTTATATTGGTATATCTTGTGGTGCATTGCTAGAGGCATTTCTGGGTGTTGTTGGTATATGATATATGAGATTAGATATGGTATATTTGATGCACATATTAGTGATGGTGTTAGTTGATATGAGTAGATTTGATTAATTCACATCTTGGTGATATTGTACATATGGTTTATATTTGTCTTGGTGATTATATCTAGCTTGGTTGATGAGATTGATGTGATAGGTCAATTGAGATAGATTGATGTGATAGGTTGTTATGACAGGTTGTTGAGAGAGGTTGTTGTGACAGGTTGATGTGATATGTTGAAAATGGTAGGTTGACAGTGGCAATGGTTGATTCAGTGGTAGTGACAGGATTTCTACATTTATATTTCAGGGTGGTCAGACAGGGAAAGGATAGGTGGTTTTAACCACCTTCTGGTTGTAGTCAAAGAACATAGGGGGTTTTAGCCTCCTTTTGGTTGGATCTATAAAATGAGGGAATTGTAGCTTCCTTTAGGTTGGAGCCTAAGAAAATAGGGGGTTGTATCCTCCTTCTGGTTGGAGCCAGAGAATTGGGGAGTTGGAGCTTGCTTCAGGTTGGAGCATGAGAAACTAGGGAGTTGGAGCCTCCTTCTAGTTGTAGCTGGAAAATAAGGAAGTTGGTGTTTCATATGAATGTAATTCTTAATACATATAAGAAAAAACATTCCATGGTTTCCCCCCACATTGGGTTTCCATGTAAATATTGGTGTACTGTGTATTTGTGGATGTTTTCTCTATGACTGTTTATTATGCA
>JZKD02S1672757.1:131704-147553 GCA_000966675.3 Picea glauca
GAACTAATGAAAATCCTCAGTGTATTAATCTAGGGTTGGGATGTTCTCGACAAGAAAAAGCTGCATTCATTAAATTGTTCAAAGAGTTTAAAGATGTCTTTGCATGGATGTATGACGATCTCAAAACTTTCGACCCTAATATCATACAACATGTCATCCCGATGAAGCCCCAAACCTTACCCTTCCAACAAAAACTGAGGAAAATGCACCCTAAACTGGAACTGACCGTTCAAAAAGAATTGAATAAGCTCCTTAATGCTAAAATAATATTTCCTGTTAGACACACTCAGTGGGTTTCTAACCTCGTCCCAGTCCGGAATAAAAATGGGGAAATCCGACTCTGCGTCGATTTCTGGAACCTTAATAGAGCGTCTGATAAAGACAACTATCCTGTCCCGCCCATGGAACAGATCCTTCAATAGGTATCTAGTTCCGAGAGGCTGTCTTTACTAGATGGTTTTTCGGGATACAACCAGGTCCTGGTGTCTCCACCAGACCAACTAAAAACTACCTTCCGTACTCCGTGGGGCACTTATGCTTATCGTAAAATGCCCTTTGGATTGATTAATGTCGGTGCCACTTTTCAGAGAGCAATGGACATTGCTTTCCGAGGCTTAATCAATTAGTCTGTCATAGTTTACTTAGATGATGTGACTGTATTTTATAAAAACAAAAACGATCATCTAGCTCACTTACGAGCCGTCCTACTGCGATGTTGTAAATACGGCATCTCCCTGAATCCCAAAAAGTCCATCTTTGCAGTAGAACAGGGTAAACTCCTATGATTCATTGTGTCTAGTGAAGGGATGATTATTGACCCTAAAAGGACTCAAGTCATCGCAAAACTTCCCCCTCCTACATCCAAAAAATCTATGCAGTCTTTCTTAGGCCAGATTAACTTCGTGAGGAGATTTGTCCCCAGCTTCTCCGAAATGGTCAGGCCTCTACAGAATTTGATCAAGAAAGACACTCAATATCATTGGGGACCCCTAGAAAACCAAGCTTTTAATGCAATAAAGAAGGCCATAATAGACGCTCTGTCTCTCATGATCCCTGACTTTTCTCGAGACTTTACACTCTATACTTTTGCATCTGACCATTCCTATGTTGTCGTCCTAACTCAGAAGAATGTCGAGAACAACGAAGTACCCATCGCCTTTATGAGATCCTCTTTCAAAGGCACTGAACTTAATTACCCAGCGGTAGATCGGCAAGCCTACACTGTTTTCAAAGAAGTTAAGCATTTCCGGTCCTATCTTTTGAAGTCAAGGACAAAAGTCATTGTCCCTTACCTAGCCATGAGGAACTTGTTAGTGCAAAAAGATCTACGAGAAAAGAGAGCCAACTGGGTCACTTCTTTCCAGGAGTATGACTTAGAAATTACCCTAGCTCAAATAGTGAGAGGCCAAGGGTTATGCAAGTTAGTTGTTGATTCAGCAGCAAGACATCAAGAAGAAAGCGATATGTCAAACCTAGGACAAAGCGATCAAAGTTTAGTCTGTTGTACACAAAACCTTGTCAGTCCTTGGTATGACGATATTAGATTCTGTCTTGAACATGGGTCAGCACGTCATCACTTAGATCCCCCTAAGAGAAGAGAGTTAAGATTAAAGTCCGCCTCCTTTCATTTGGTTAATGGTATACTGTTTCATCAGAATTTTGACGGCGTACTGATGCGCTATATTGAAAAAGACGAAGCTGAAAAAGTCTTGCTAGAGTTGCATGCAGGAGAAGCTGGTGGCCATTTTGGTGGTGACACCACTGCTCATAAATTTCTAAAAGTTGGTTATTACTGGCCCATGCTTTTTAGAGATGCCCATGCTTTGTGTCGTAAATGTATTATCTGTCAGAAAGCATCAGGGCGGTTGCAAAAACCAGCCTTTCCTCTGTAGCCCATTACAGTAGATTCTCCTTTTCAGCAGTGGGGCCTTGATATCATAGGTCCAATCAACCCTCCCTCTTCGCAACAGTACAAGTTTATTGTGACAGCCATAGATTAATTTACCCGATGGTCTGAAGCTACTGCATTAAGAACTGTCAACACCAGTCAGGTATTTTCCTTCCTAAATTCGAATATTATCACTCGTTTCGGTATCCCCAACTGTTTAGTTTTCGATAATGCTTCTTACTTTTCTTCTCTTGAGATGAGCGAGTTATCTTTGGAAAAAGGAATTAAGCTAAAGTATTCTGCTAGTTACTACCCCCAGGGCAACAGATTGGCAAAATCAACAAACAAGAACTTGATTAAAATTATCAAGAGAACCGTGGTTGAAAATCACAAATTGGCACAATGCACTGCTGAACGCATTATGGGATGATAGGGTAATGCCAAAATCTATTGTAGGTAACTCCCTCTTTTTTCTCGTTTATGGCAGAGAAGCAATTCTTCCACCTCACATTCTTCTTCCTTCACTACAATTGTCGCAAAAATCCCAAGAAGAAGATTGTCCCCCTTTGGAAAACCGAATTAACGCTTTGATGAAGCTAGAAGACGTAAGAGCCCAGGATAAACATAAGTTAGATAAACATCAACAATTGGTTAAAAGCTGGTTCAATTTTAATTCTACTTCTGATAGGAATTTTGAAGTAGGTGATCTCGTCTTGAAGTGGGACAAACCACACGAGGGAAAGGGTGAACACACGAAGTTTCAAAACCTATGGCTTGGGTCGTTTTTAATCGCTGAAAAGTTGGGTCCCAGTTATTTTCGATTGCAGAATCTTGAAGGGCAGCTTGACACCTATCCGGTGAATGGCCAAGCCCTGAAAAGATACTTTGCTTGATGAATACCCTTGTATATTATGTAAATATTTTATTTTTGTTTGCGTTTTCGTTTGCTTTCTGTTTTTTATTTTGATTTGAATTTATCAGTTTTTGTTTTCTTTGAAATAAACACACATGTATACTAAACTATTCAGAAAAAGACAAACGAAATTTCCTTCGCTGAAAAAACTTCTGAAAATTTGAATAAACATCAATGGTTTGTTTCTGAAATTTATATCTATGTTGGAAACGTTTGTTGTTTGAAAAAAGTTTACTGATTTTGATCTCTGAGTAAAGTTCGTCATGATCATCTATTATTTTTATACGCTGTCCCTTTTCCGTAAAGGAATGACTCAGAAGATGTCTCCCTGTCTTAGGAAGTTGTTTTTGTCAATAAAACATCTCTGGATCTAAATAGAGGACAGTCCTAAAAAAAAAAAAATATTCTGATGAGGTCTAAAAAATATGAAGAATCATGATTTTCAGCGTCACCCCGCTCAGTTATATATCTATGAAAAACAAAACAAAATAAATTATTAATAAGAGATGTGGGAAGTGCTTGTAAACCCGCCAGGATACTGAACAGGTCTGCTGGCAGTGGGTAAATGCATGCATGGCGCCAAGACAACTTCGCCGGGGTATTGAACAGGCCTGCTGGCAGCGAAGCAATGTCGGGTATATGAAAATTCGCAAAAAGAAACCTCTTTAATGTCCTTTATTTTGATCCAGAACTTCTTGGTAGGATACAAATGTCAGAGTGGGTTAAATGGAAACCCTGTCGAGGCTATGGACGCCTGCTGGCAGCAGTAGCCATGCCAACAATATTGGAGATTTTATCTTTAATATCGTGACTTGCTGATCTTAAGATTGTTATCAGTTTTCATCTTTTGAAACACTGCTGCAATAATTGGTTAATGATGATGTTTATACTATTTTCTGGTTGTTATTTTTGAGTTGAAATTTTCTTTGTTGTCTTAATCTAAATTTATTTATTTTGAACAGAGATAATTGCTTCTACCAGTGTGTCGTCATTGTTGGCAGCCAAATCACATTTTTCCATTGTCTTATAAGCTGCCTACACCAACGTTTTGCAAACATCAATTTTTCGTCGCAATTTTCAAATAGACGACATTTTTATTTTCTGCGACATTCGCACATTTACCTTCATCTTGTTTTCACGACTGTAAGCATGAAAACTTCGTCTTTCGAAGTCCCATCAAAATCATTATTTGAACTGTCATTATCTCTTTTGTCGATATGCCTATTGCGCTTACCTTTTGTTTATCATTATACAGCTGGCAAGGTCCTCTGATCGGTACTCATGCTTCGATTGATTGTGTAATGTGGTTTCATTCAGTTTGTAATGCATTGGCATTTGGATTTGCATTTTATTTGACCTACTTAATCTTTGGTTTCATAAGATACATTGGTGTTATCGTTAAATCTTTCATATGTATCTTTAGTATGATGCCTATGTCTATGTTTTCATAACTATTGGTTTGTTGATTATATACACATTGGCACATTGGTTAAACTATTGATTATATGAGCAGATACATTGGCGCATAGTTGATTTTGGTTTTGATTTATATGTCGGGTGTTTAAAACTATGGCATAATGTTTGCACGTGTTGGTTTATACACTCACCATCGTTTTCATTGGTTGGCCAAGTCATATGATTGTTGAACTATAAAATAGTGGGTTGAACAGCTATGAAAATCGGCGGTTGTACTTTGGAAATTACTATTTTGCATGGCAGAGATAAGCTCCACCACCTTCAGATGATGGAATTTATGTCGATCCCTTTCCCCGCTTACCTCTGTTAGCTCGAATAACTTTGGTGCACTCTGCTCCTGTGTGCTATGACCCAAACCCTCGGCTTACCATGTGCTTGGCTCCATGGCACCAGTCATGAGAATCGAGCCAAATGGAAACCAAGCCTTGTTAATGTTTGACAATGCTCGCAAAGACCTGGAGGATAACGGATGGCTCACCTTCATGCAACGATTTGAGGGTTTTAATCTCTGTGTGGCACATCAATTCGCCCTAACTTTCGATGGCTGTAGAGACAAGGTGGGAGACATCCAGTTGGAAATCGATGAGGGATTTATTAGTTCTGCTACAGGGCTACCATCCTCAGGCCAGCGTTGGTTAAAAAATTCTAAGGTCGAGGAGGTTCCTTGGATGCTACTATTTGTCTCGCGCAAAGTCACCCCTTGTGACAGAGGTATGCCCATCTCTGCACTTAAAACACGATGGCACGATACTTTGATGGTAGTCAAACAGTTTGTGACCTGTGAAGGTCGATACAGACTCGTTTTCCTCTACCACATGCGTTTGTTAATGAAATTTATGGGATACCCTTTGAATTTTCCCTTTTACTTTCAGCGTAGCCTATATAAAATGTCAAAAAGGTTTAAAAGGCAGAAGGCTGACAGCAGCCTCATCCACCATGGAATTATTAAGCTCATTATTGTTTATCACTTGAGTTTACATGGTGATAGCTGGAGAGCTTTCATCGCTTGTAATGGTTTCGATGACACAGACCCTATCCAGGTTGACAAACCTGTAGTGAGTGAAGCCAAGGCTGAGCCGCCTGTGCCCTTCCATATCCTATTGCCTACTCCTAAGCCTTCAATCAACCCTCCTATTGATTTACCAGACGTTGAAATTGAGAAGGCCAAGGTTGTTAAGAAACCTATGAGAAAAAATCCCAAGGAAAACCCTACTGCTAATGCCAAAGGAAAAAGGAATGCCCAGTTCATCTCGAGAATGGATAGAAATAATCCTAAACCCTCTGTTGAGTGAGACCCTATTGTCCTAAGTGAGGATTCTGATTCTGACTTAGAACGTTTTCTAGCCAGTGAGTATCCCTACTCACAGGGCTTATGCCCTGAACCACCTTACGATTTCATGTCGAATCTTCCCCCTTGCCTAAGGAATAATCCCAATTACCCGAGGATTAAATTGCCTAACGAAACCCTCGGCCATATAACGAAACCCTCGCCTGCTCTTTCAAACCCTTCACAGTCTTCCTATGACCAATGTGATTTATGGCTGGAACGATACTACATCGACATTCCTATACTCCAATCGAAAATTCAATCGCTGGAAGACCAAATTGCAATCTTGACCAGCCAAAGAGACCAGCTCCAAGCAACTGATAAGAAGCAAAAGACAACTGGCTCCATCCTTTTCAAAAATGTTGAATCGTCCATAGTCATTGTCAACTCCAAATTGGCATAATCAAGCCGTATCGTCGCTATACATGTATGAAAATTTGGTATTGTTTTAGTTTTGTGAATGATCAAGGTTAATATAATGATTTGAATTCTGTTTTTAAATAGCTCAGTCTCTCATCCAAATGCCTCTGTCATTTCGGTGATCATCCTGTACATTGTTTCGTTTTGCTAAAAATGAAAGGTATTTCGATTTGATATACTATTTGCTCATAGATTTTTATTGGATTTGAATGGTTTTCGTTTGGATTTGATTTGCTAAGTTTGTCTGATTGAAGTAAAAAAATTAATGGTTTGTTTTCAATTCAATTCGTTTTGTATCCACTCCGAACAGGAAGTTTTCATGCTCAATTTAGAGTGCGATTATGTTTGGATTCGATCTCGTTATGATTCATGTGCTGTGATTGGTAAACGATTTCAGTGAGTTGTTACGATATGCTATGTCAGATGATTTTCCAAATCGAGAATACCACTCTGTTTAATTTAATTTGGAAAGAACGACTCTGTTTTTGTAAAAACAAAGTTCTCATTAAGCCTGTGCAAATACGCCCGAATCATGGAATGGATTTGATTCACGATAACTATGCTAAACCCCAACCGATTGATTCGTTTGATTGATTATTGTTAGTTCGATCATTTCCATGAGTTAGATTTGTATCATAAATGAATACTCTATTTGATTTTGATTTGTAAAACGAGTTGGTTAAATCCAAATCGACGATTGGTATATATGTTAATTTCGGTTATTTTGAATTGAACGATTTCGTTCAAAGCCAATCAAGTTTGTTTGCTCCAATTTGCAATAGCAAATGATCGACCAATTCTTACAAACTCTGTTACCAACTATTTGATCTCATTTTGATTATGGACACTTACATGCCAATGTTGGTTTATTTCGCTTATGATATGAATCGTTTTCTATGTCGTTACACCTATAACGGTTGGAAAAAAAAATTGTTTGAATTTGATCGTATCTCCTCTTGTTGAAGCAGTATAACGACTGCCTGTAATTTGTTTGATAATATCGGTTTTAATTGGATATGAAACGATCTTACAACAGTTCGATTATGATTATGTTCACCCGACTTTTTGGTAACAAGAGAAACAGAGTATTCCTATCTCTGTATTCGGTTGAATGATTTTTTATCCTGTTTGATTTCGAATGATATAATAAGTTCAAATTAAATGATTCATTTTCAAATAGTTGTTGGACGTTAATTGAATTTAATTCATTAAAATATTTTCAGTTGATTTTAATGTCGATTCTCTGTCCTATTTAGACCAGCTACAGAATCGCATGATTCTATAGCTAGTCTATAGAATTAGTTTTTATCATTTTATTAATAAAAGATCCTTCTAACTTGTCTATTTTTTACCCTTTTCAGGTGAATTCGAATTTCTTGGGACTTGCTGGACAGTCTAGGGGATATTTGTGTGTTCAGTTTTATTGTAGTTTCTTAGTTTAGTTAAACTTGGGATATCTTCCCAGATTTATGTAAACAGTTTTGATAACTTCCACAGGGAGGTTTTACCCTGTGGAAAACTTATAAATACTTATTATTTTTGTAATAAGGATCATCCTCACTTGTGGGAGAACCAGGCTATGGATTTTTAATACAAACTGAGACAGAAGTTGATGTTCTGCTACAACTTTCGCTTTCATAATATCAATCTTTTGTTTCATGTTTATGCTTATCAATTTGCATTTGATTAGTGACTACTTTAGCTATCATAGTCTTTTGTAAAATGATATGATTGAATTAATATGATACATGCCTGATATCTTTCACTAATTTAAAAAACGTAGCAATTACATGATTCAGTTTATGAATGACATATTTCTCTTCTTCATCAATTGAATTATTTCGTATAAGTCTTTGCATATGGGTTTATCTAATTGTAGAGATTTATAAATCATATGATTGTTGTAATTTTTATGTCTTGTTTGTCCTGTAAACACACTTGAAGAGCATCGCAGCTATCGTTTATGAGAAGCTCTTGGATAATTCGGTGCAGGTTTCCTCCCTCCGATTTGCTAAGACAACCATCGTACATAGGACAAATCTGGAGTAGTTCCAGGTTAGTTTGTTATTTATTTGTTTAGTATATTTATTAGAAGTTTAGTTAGATACGTGTTTAGTTAGATTTATATTTAGAATTAGTATATTAGTTGTTAGTTAGTTTTGTTTTATTTCTTGTTCATAAAATCATAAAATCATAAAATCAACAAAAATATCTTTTGTTGTCTTAGGGCAGAATATAAATGAATTTTTCAGGTTTTATTCAAATCTGTAATTTCTAGAAATTGTATATTTTGTGAATAAGTAATATTTCAGTTAGTAGTTAGATAGTTAATTAGTTAGAGTTAGTATAGTAGTAGTTAGTAGATTGTGTATATAGAATAATTAGTTTTAGTTTAGTTTGTTTTAATGATTAGTTTTAGTTTAGTTTATTTTAGTTTTAGTTTAGTTTGTTTTATTTAGTTATAGTTAGATTAGTTATTGTAGATAAGTTTTCTTTTTGTTTTCTTAGGACCTTAGATAGGCTAACAGAGCCGCTAAACCCGTCAGGGTGGTTCATCCCAAATGGCTTGGGTTATTAGACAACCCCGAACCGGTTCCACTCTCTCAGTTGACGGACGATCGATTTCGCCCGTCAACAAATGGCACTAGAAAGAGGGCCTGAAATTAATTAATGGCACGAGGTGGTCGCAAGACTCCTCCACTCCCTAATCACTCACCTACAGTGACTAGAAGTTGTTCACACGATAATATTCCCCTTCAAACAGCAACTACTTCAACCGAAGATCCGCAGGTCACAGTTGAGTCAGCAACCCCTAATCCTACAAGTGATGACATACAAGAGATTGTCCGCCAATCCCTTATTAAAACACATAGTGCCTTAGCCCGTTTGAGGCAACCAAACCATCCGTGGGGTCAACCTTTCGATTTCTCCAATATCAGAGAACAATTATGTGACACTAACCTCACTGTGAATCCTACAGATCCAAACTTAAATCCTACTGCAGGAGGATCTGGGATACCTCCTTCACCACTTCCATCATCTCCTTCCTCTTCTGGAGGAGATTCCTCTGACGAAGGCAATTCACCTTCTCAGCCTTCCACACCCACTACCCCAATGGAAAATCAAAACAACCCTGCTAGACCCTGGTTGGACCAGGATGTCGTAGCCGTACCTGGAGCACAACATCCTCTACCTAAACATCCAGAGAAATGGCTTCCCAAGTTTGATCCTGACTCAAAACAGATAGCTAAATATCATATTAAAAAATTTATGTTAGCCATAAGACTCCGCAATGTCAAACATGAAGACGTTGTCTATAGGTTGTTCCTGTATACCTTTGAAGGTAATGCATCCACATGGTACTTTGCCCAACAACCCCATACCATCGTGTCTTGGGAAAAGTTTGAGTCATGTTTTTTGGAAAAGTTCAGAGACGGTAAACCTTCGGAAGTCCTAGTCATGGATCTTTCTAGCCTAAAAATGAACCCTAAAGAAAAAGTTAAAGATTTTAATCAAAGATTCTTGACACTCAAAAACTGAATCCCTGCGGATTTTATGCCTGCTGAGAGTCTTATAATAGCTTACTACACTAAATCTTTGCCTCAGAGCATAGCTATTTGGGTTAAATGATCCAAGAAAGCCACATTGTTAGAGGCCTTCGAGGAGGCCAGCCAGATTGAAAAAGACATACTTAGTCTTAAAGACTCTTCTAACAATGAAACTGAGACTAGTTTTGCGTCCAAAAAGAAGATTGAAATCCTCCCCAGACCCACTCAAAGTAAAACACAACCCGAAAACTCTGATTTGGAAAACCTAACCAAAGTTGTTCAGAAACTGTCAAATCAAGTTATAGACTTAAAAAGGTCAACCGAAGAAGCTTCCGCAGGTAAAGGAGCCTACAAACCCCCTTTTCGGAAGCCTTTTCCTACCAACCGACCTAACCCGACCACCGAAGGCCTTAATCTAGAAAGTTTTCAATGTGCCCTTCAAACAATTCTAGAAGCCCAAGATAACTTGATGCCTCCTGAGATTCCTGAGGAGGTAGTCGAACAAGAGACAGTCCAAGAAGAAGAGTCTTCTCCAAACATTTTTGGACACTTCTCTGATAGCATATTTCAAGCCAACTTCGAGACTGTTCATCCTTATAACACTAGGAGTAAGACAACAAATAAACCTTCTTTCGAAAATACTACAACTTCACCTCCAAAGCAATCTAAATCAGCCGAGACTAAACAGAACAATGTGAGCCCCGACTTAGATTATGATGTAGTTGCATATCTTAAAAAGTTAAGGGCTAACATTTCCATTTACGAGTTGTTGAAGTTTCCATTTTTGTTACAAAAAATGTTGCAAAATATTTCATAGAATGGCAAGAATGTTAATTCTAATGGTAACAAGGTTGTGCAAAACAAAGCTCCCCAGAAGACTTCCACTAAAAATAATCCTGATCCCTAAGATAAAGGAAGCCTTCCTGTGAGTAATGTAAATAATGTAAATAATGTAGATAAAGTAGCTTTAGAAACTGCGAGTAAAAAGCCACAAGCTACTACTCTTAGCACTCGCAAAAATGTACCTCCTTTCCTTTTAACTTTCGAGATCTTCAATAGAAACGTGCAAAATTGTATGGTAGACTTAGGGGCGTCATCCAATGTGATGCCATGGTCTGTTTGTCAAAAGATAAATGCTGAAGTTGAACCCTCAACTTTAAAAATCATACAACTTGATTGGACAAATGTTAAAGTTATAGGCAAACTAAAGAATGTGCTTATTATATTATCGTTTAACCCCAAGGTTCATCAAGTTATTGATATAATTGTTGTGGACATCCCAGAAGTGTATGGTCTGTTTTTAAGCGGGGACTGGTCAGAGCAACTGCATGGTTATTTCTCAACAAATTGGTCTCATCTATGGCTTCCAGACAACGGCAAGCCTAATCGAATAAAGGTGAATCGTGAATGCTACCTTAAGTTCACGATCACAGATTTGAACGATCCCAACGAACCATATACACCTTCCGTTGATTCACCTGAAGTACAAGGGATGGACACCTTCTTCGGCAATTTCATGGCCGAGGCTTCACCTATCACCAATCTAGAACAACAGTCCGAGATTGTAGCACTTGTGTAGCCAATAGCTTCCACGCAACGATCCCATGTGCCCGATGCAAATCAAATCTGGTCCCTTTATTTTGATGGGTCAAAGTCTAAAGAAGGTGCTGGTGCAGGCTGCATCATTATCGATCCGGCAGGTAATAAAACATTGATAGCATGTAGGTTGGAATTTGAATGTACTAACAATACTGCAGAATATGAGGCTTTACTGCAAGGTCTCAGAAAAGATTTGGATATCAACATTCAAAATTTAACCGTCTTTGGTGACTCTGAAATAGTGGTTAGACAAGTAAGAGATTCTATCCACTGTCTTTCTCCGCATCTCAAAAGCTACTAGTCTGAGGTGTGGAACTTAATGAATAAATTTTCTGCTTTCAATATAAATTCCATTCCTAGATTGAATAACTCTGAAGCAGATTTATTAGCTAGTGTAGCTTCTAAACTCCTTCCTGCAGAAGGCTTGTCCCCAGACGCATTCTCCGTTGAGTTGTTGTTTTGACCATCTGTTCCTGACAACATCACAAACTAGAGGGTCTTTGACGATGATCAGCAGATCATTAACTTTCTACACATGGAAGAAAACTTTCAAGGCGCGGTGATAGACGAACACACACACAACGACAATTTGCATGATTTTACGATAATACCTTATCTGAAAACTCCTGAAGCTTCATCAAATATGGTAAATTCGATCCCAAAATCTGTAATTAGATTAGAGAAGTTTTATGATTTTCAAGATAAATTTAAAAAGATGGTCAATTGTAAAACCAATAGTTCCTCATTGTCTTATGAAAAGGTGAACTTAGGAACTAATGAAAATCCTCAGTGTATTAATCTAGGGTTGGGATGTTCTCGACAAGAAAAAGCTGCATTCATTAAATTGTTCAAAGAGTTTAAAGATGTCTTTGCATGGATGTATGATGATCTCAAAACTTTCGACCCTAATATCATACAGCATGTCATCCCGATGAAGCCCCAAACCTTACCCTTCCAACAAAAACTGAGGAAAATGCACCCTAAACTAGAACTGACCATTCAAAAAGAATTGAATAAGCTCCTTAATGCTAAAATAATCTTTCCTGTTAGACACACTCAGTGGGTTTCTAACCTCGTCCCAGTTCGGAAGAAAAATGGGGAAATTCGACTCTGTGTCGATTTCTGGAACCTTAATAGAGCGTCTAATAAAGACAACTATCCTGTCCAGCCCATGGAACAGATCCTTCAACAGGTATCTGGTTCTGAGAGGCTGTCTTTACTAGATGGTTTTTTGGGATACAACCAGGTCATGGTGTCTCCACCAGACCGACTAAAAACTACCTTCTGTACTTCGTGGGGTACTTATGCTTATCGTAAAATGCCCTTTGGATTGATTAATGTCAGCACCACTTTTCAGAGAGCAATGGACATTGCTTTCCGAGGCTTAATCAATTAGTCCGTCATAGTTTACTTAGATGATGTGACTGTATTTTCTAAAAACAAAAACAATCATCTAGCTCACTTACAAGCCGTCCTACTGCGATGTCGTAAATACGACATCTCCCTGAACCCCAAAAAGTCCATCTTTGCAGTAGAACAGGGTAAACTCCTAGGATTCATTGTGTCTAGTGAAGGGATGATTATTGACCCTGAAAGGACTCAAGTCATTGCAAAACTTCCCCCTCCTACATCCAAAAAATCTATGCAGTCTTTCTTAGGCCAGATTAACTTCGTGAGGAGATTTGTCCCCAGCTTCTCCAAAATGGTCAGGCCTCTACAGAATTTGATCAAGAAAGACACTCAATATCATTGGGGACCCCTAGAAAACCAAGCTTTTAATGCAATAAAGAAGGCCATAATAGACGCTCCGTCTCTCATGAGCCCTGACTTTTCTCGAGAATTTACACTCTATACTTTTGCATCTCACCATTCCTATGTCGCCGTCCTAACTCAGAAGAATGTCAAGAACAACGAAGTACCCATCGCCTTTATGAGCTCCTCTTTCAAAGGCGCTGAACTTAATTACCCAGCGGTAGATCGACAAGCCTACACTGTTTTCAAAGAAGTTAAGCATTTATGGTCCTATCTTTTGAAGTCAAGGACAAAATTCATTGTCCCTTACCCAGCCGTGAGGAACTTGTTAGTGAAAAAAGAGCTAGGAGAAAAGAGAGCCAACTGGGTCACTTCTTTGCAGGAGTATGACTTAGAAATTACACCATATGAAATAGTGAGAGGCCAAGGCTTATGCAAGTTAGTTTCTAATTCAACAGCAGGAAAACAAGAAGAAAGCGATATGTCAAACCTAGGACAAAGCGATCAAAGTTTAGTCTGTTGTACACAAAACCTTGTCATTCCTTGGTATGACGATATTAGATTCTGTCTTAAACATGGGTCAGCACCTCATCACTTAGATCCCCCTAAGAGAAGAGCGTTAAGATTAAAGCCCGCCTTCTTTCATTTGGTTAATGGTATACTGTTTCATCAGAATTTGGACGGCGTACTGATGCGCTATCTTGAAAAAGACGAAGCTGAAAAAGTCTTTCTAGAGTTGCATGCAGGAGAAGCTGGTGGCCATTTTGGTGGTGACACCACTGCTCATAAAGTTCTAAAAGATGGTTATTACTGGCCCACACTTTTTAGAGATTCCCATGCTTTGTGTCGTAAATGTATTATCTGTCAGAAAGCATCAGGGTAGTTACAAAAACCAGCCTTTCCTCTGCAGCCCGTTACAGTAGATTCTCGTTTTCAGCAGTGGGGCCTTGATATCATAGGTCCAATCAACCCTCCCTCCTTGCAACAGTACAAGTTTATTGTGACAGACACAGATTAATTTACCCGATGGTCTGAAGCTGCTGTGTTAAGAACTGTCAACACCAGTCAGGTATTTGCCTTCCTAAATTCGAATATTATCACTTGTTTCGGTATCCCTGACTGTTTAGTTTTCGATAATGCTTCTTACTTTTCTTCTCTTGAGATGAGCGAGTTCTCTTTGGAAAAATGAATTAAGCTAAAGTATTCTGCTAGTTACTACCCCCAGGGCAACAGATTGGCAGAATCAAAAAACAAGAACTTGATTAAAATTATCAAGAGAACCGTGGTTGAAAATCACAAAAATTGGCATAATACACTGCTGAACACACTGTGGGATGATAGGGTAACGCCAAAAGATATTGTAGGTAACTCCCTCTTTTTTCTCGTTTATGGCAGAGAAGCAATTCTTCCACCTCACATTCTTCTTCCTTCACTACAATTGTCGCAAAAAGCCCAAGAAGAAGATTGTCCCCCTTTGGAAAACTGAATTAATGCTTTGATGAAGCTAGAAGAGGTAAGAGCCCAGGATAAATGTAAGTTAGATCAACATCAACAATTGGTTAAAAGCTGGTTCGATTCTAATTCTGCTTCTGATAGGAATTTTGAAGTAGGTGATCTCGTCTTGAAGTGGGACAAACCACACGAGGGAAAGGGTGAACACACGAAGTTTCAAAACCTATGGCTTGGGCCATTTTTAATCGCTGAAAAGTTGGGTCCCAGTTCTTTTCGATTGCAGAATCTTGAAGGGAAGCTTGACACCTATCCGGTGAATGGCCAAGCCCTAAAAATATACTTTGCTTGATGAATACCCTTATATATTATGTAAATATTTTATTTTTGTTTGTGTTTTCATTTGCTTTCTGTTTTTTATTTTGATTTGAATTTATCAGTTTCTATTTTCTTTGAAATAAACACACCTGTATATTGAACTATTCAAAAAAAGACAAAAGAAATTTCCTTCGCTGAAATAACTTCTGAAAATTTGAATAAACATCAATGGTTTGTTTCTGAAATTTATATCTGTGTTGGAAAAGTTTGTTGTTTGAAAGAAGTTTACTGATTTCGATATCTGAGTAAAGTTCGTCATGATCATCTATTATTTTTATACGCTGTCCCTTTTCCGTAAAGGAATGACTCAGAAGATGTCTCCCTGTCTTAGGAAGTTGTTTTTGTCAATAAAACATCTTTGGATCTAAATAGAGAACAGTCCTAAAAAAAAAAAAAAAAATTCTGATGAGGTCTAAAAAATATGAAGAATCATGATTTTCAGCGTCACCTCGCTCAGCTATATATCTATGAAAAACAAAAAAAAAAAAATTATTAATAAGAGATGTGGGAAGTGCTTGTAAACCCGCCGGGATACTGAACAGGTCTGTTGGCAGTGGGTAAATGCATGCATGGCGCCAAGACAACTTCACCGGGGTACTGAACAGGCCTGCTGGTAGCGAAGCAATGTCGGGTATATGAAAATTCGCAAAAAGAAACCTCTTTAATGTCCTTTATTTTGATCCAGAACTTCTTGGCAGGATACAGATGTCAGAGTGGGTTAAATGGCAACCCTGTCGAGGCTATGGACGCCTGCTGGCAGCAGTAGCCATGCCAACAGTATTGGAGATTTTCTCTTTAATATCGTGACTTGTTGATCTTAAGATTGTTATCAGTTTTCATCTTTTGAAACAGTACTGCAATAATTGGTTAATGATGATGTTTATACTATTTTATGGTTGTTATTTTTGAGTTGAAATTTTCTTTGTTGTCTTAATCTAAATTTATTTCTTTTGAACAGAGATAACTGCTTCTACCAGTGTGTCATCATTGTTGGCAGCCAAATCACATTTTTCCATTGTCTTATAAGCTGCCTACACCAACGTTTTGCAAACATCAATTTTTCGTCGCAATTTTCAAATAGACGACATTTTTATTTTCT
>JZKD02S1672757.1:150899-168875 GCA_000966675.3 Picea glauca
AAAGTGGTATTAGAGCTTGATTTTGTCTGTATATTGTAGGCAGAGGGAGCTAGACGAAAAGGAAGATAGAGTGTTGAAGCTCTGTAATGATTGTTGCAAGTTGCGCAACAGTCAATAGATAGTCAGGAGGATTGTAGGAAAGGCTGGAAGCACTCACGGTTGCAGAGTGACAGCAACAAGTTTTCTAGGAGGGAAGACAAGAAAAGGAAGATGGCTACTGAAGGCCATGGACATCGTGGAAAGAAGAACCACTAGGAGCAGAGAAAAGATGAAATGGATAAAGAACTCGCTGAGATAAGGGCGAGAATGGAAGAGCTTGCACTGCGGATGCAGCAGGATGCAAAGCTGCATTGGGTATATGAATGGACTATGAAACCAAATATGAAATGGCTAGTCAAAGAAATGTTGGCCAGAAGACGATGAAGACTATTGAAAGGATGGTTGAGGTACACTGAAAGCCTCAAATACATAGAGAAAGTGGTTCATGTGTGTGAACCAGAAGCTGGGAGAAATCTCAGTGATGATAAGGAAGAGGGATCAATTTCAGATCTCATAAACTGCCAGGAGGGCAGGAATGAATTTTCAAATTGTCAGGTGGGAAATGAAATGAGATCATTGGAGGATCTCATAGACTGTCAGGAGGACAACCATGGAAATTCATATTGCTAGGAGGGAAATGGTATGAGATTAACAGAGGATCTCATAAACTGCCAGGTGGGTAGAGGAAAGAGATCAATGGAAGGTCTTGCGTACTGCCAGGGGAGCAGTGGTGAAAGTTCAAATTTCCAATTGGGCAATGAGATGGGATCACTGGATCTCATAGACTGCCAAGTGGGTAGAAGAAAATTCCCAAATTGCCAGGTGGACAGGGGAAAAAAGATGAGACTGTCTGAGAGTCTCATGAAATCAAAGGAGAGTTCAGATCAATAAGGAGTGCTGACAGGGAAGGAAGATCTGAAGAAAGTTCTGATGATTGGAGGGATAAGAGTATTCATACCCAGCAATCGAGTGGAGGCTGGTGCACAGGATGAAGGTGTAGCAGAGGAAGAAGGACAGGCAGTAGAAATTGTCATGAAAGAAGAAGTGGAGAAGACATTAATGTTTTCCTAAGGAGATGAAGGAGATGAGCATTCAAAAGAATGGCTCAAAATTTTCAGCGAGGAAGCTGAAAAGGAGATGACTACATCATTGGAGCTTGCAGCAGAAGAAGATGAGCATTCGCTGGAATGGCTCGAAATTTTCGGCTAGGGAGTTCAACAGAAGGTAATTGTAGTACTGGAGACTACAGAAGCAGAAGAAGAGGAAGTAGACAGCATATATTTTGTTGTTCTGTGTGAAGAGATTGAAGCTTTGGAGAGAAGGGTGAAGGTGTAGGGTGTGCACATCCAACAGACCAAGTTGGAGATAGAGGGAGAATACCAGCCCAAGGAGCAACTAGAGGATGCTGGAAATACACCAGCAGGAGAAATGGCAGAAGCAAAGTTGTCAAAGGGAGAAGTTGAGCAACAACTCAGTGAGGAGATTGCAAAATTGAAATCTGCAGCAGAGTGGCAAGATAAGGCCACAGGAAATAGAGAAGATTACAAGGGGGATTGAGTCGATCTACCCATTTGCAAGGAGGAAGTGCAACATAAGAGATTGCATAAATAAAGCCAGCCATTCGAGAAGCTAGATGAAGTCATTGAGAAGATCAGGAGGCAAATGTCTAGGTCAGCACAGTAAGAAATCAACAAGAGGAAGTTGAGTAGAGAAGAACCTGCCATAACAGTAGGGATGCAGCTGCAACAGCAACAACGAAGAAGTGGAGTGGATGGACAGCTCCAGAAGAGAGCTTGGGATCCAGGTGGATTCTGACAGCCATGCTGGGAAGCTCATGAGAAGGAGCTCATGAATTTTCGCAGCTGTGCAGTATGATGCAGGAGCATCGCTCCAATCCAGCAACACACCATCTAGACAGCACATCAAGTGCACATTTAATGGAACGAGAGAGGTGCAACCCTCTCATTTTTCAAAATTTAAAGTTTTAGTTAAATGGTTGTAAGGCTGAGATCTAGATCCGATTCGAACTAGACAACCATTCAATGTAATTGAATTTAAATTAATGAGAGTTTGTGAGAATGGAGGGAAGTGCTCGAGGAGACCCCTTTTGTGAAAATATCTTCTTTTGTTTTCAGTAAGGTAAGAAGAATAGAGAGAATAGAGAGATAGGAGAGGAGAGAGAGACTCTGTTGTAGTCCGAGCTCGAACACATTGTAATCAGGCATTCTTGATTAATACAAATAGAACAGTTTTTCCTACATGTTGTTGTTCAAGTGGTTGTGAGTTTATGAATGAATGTCTCTATGTGTTTATGTGTCTTTTATGAATTTTGTGTGTTCATTCATGCTGTAGATGTATGTTAAGTTCCATCTGTAGGAGATAGACATATTTTCCTATCTATGAGTTCTTTGATTTCAGATTTGGGTTCTTTGTGACTTCATGCAAGAGGTTGCATGACAGAATACCGCAGGTTCTGTAAGCCAGTACAAGGAGTGCACTTCTGAATTCTGCATAATTTCAGACAGAAACGTGCCAGAAGGGCACACCAACTGAAGTCATTGACTCAAGAGGAAGCCTCAAGGTTTTTGAACACCTTGAAGGAGAAACTGTGCAGAGGAGAGCACAGAGAGGAGAAGAAGAATTGTTGAGAATTCTGTAAAGACTCTGCCAGGAGGGCATTGAGAAAATGCACATGATGTATTAAGGAGAACTCTATTTTGTGATCAGTGAGAAGACAGAGTCACTGAATATTCTAGAGAACTCTGCCAGGTGGGCATTGAGTTGGTGCAAGTGTGCACAAAAGGAAATCTTGTTTGATTTCATAGAGAAGAGAAGTGTCGCAGGAGGATACCCTCACAGGGTTACTGAACACCCTGTAGGCTTAGCAAAGCATGCTTGACCAGGAAGTTGCCAGAGGGCACTTACATCCCTTCAAGGAGAGAAAGGGATAGAGACACTTTGAGGTCAGAGCCACAGATAAGCTCGAAAGAGATAGCACCATTTCATGCAAAGGTCCTGCAAGAGGTTGCAAAGTTCGAAGGAACCTTTGAGGCACCTTTTGGTGTTAGCACATGGTCATGAGGAAGTGAACACATGGAGAGAGGTTAAGGGAGTAGACAAGAACCTCAACCCTTTTTCAGGTTTCGGCAATTTGAAGGAAAAGGAGCCTGGGAGAGCTCGCATGCAGGAGTCCGGAAACCCCAAAACACAAAAGGAGTGTTGTTTAGAACAGAGAAGGGCGTCGAAAGTTGAGTGTGTGCATAGGTTTTCTCAAGGCCTGTGCTAGGGAATTAAAGGGTCTTCTAGACTACTCTTAAGGGTCTTGCAACTTCACAAATCCACATATACTCAACTGTGAGGAACTATGTGACGTACCACATATCATCGAAAATGACATGACGTGTACTATCCATCTATGATAGTCTTCCGTGCAATTACATTGTCCTTCATGTCCATATTCTTGAATCAAATTCGGGTTCCTTAACCCCACCTATGGGGATACCATAAATTGCTACCGGACATCTCCAAGGGTTGACATCAATCTCTAAGGGTTGACATCAATCTCCAATATCACTCCCCAAGGGTTGAGATCACTGACAACCAACTGTCCAACAATCTCCCCCTTTGGCATTGATGGAAACACCAACATTGATGGCAACACTTAGAAATGAAAATACTCACGCTTATGCTCCCTTTGTGACCATCGATCCTCATCAATGTTTCTATCTCTCCCCCTTTGAAATCAATGGCAAATGGTATCTCTCTTTGGGACTTCTCCCCTTTCTTAGACTGTCCTTGGGGATGCTCCTCCTATCATCATGCCTCTTATCTTGATCTATGTTTTTATGCTTCTATTCCTTCTCTGCATTTCCATTCCTCTGATTACTCTCTCTCCCCTTTTGACAAAAGGTAACTTTCTCTTGGACTGCTCTCCCTGGAAGAACTCTCCATGGGGATGCTCTCCCTGTCTTCACTCTTCTGATCTCTTCTTTGACTATTTCTCTCCCTTTGACTTCTCTACAATATGTCGTGTAAATAAAATGTAGGTCTTCATGTACCTTCTTCCTTTTGGATTTTTTGTCCATTGTTTATTCCTTGTGTAAATCACTGACATATATAAAAAGAATTCAAAGTTTAAGCATTCAAATGTTTCATTATCAAGATCATCCAATTGTCTCTGAGTTAGTCTCTAAACCAATATGTCATGAAATCACACTCTCATCCACCATCATATATCTGTCCAAACCTTCTAAGTGTTCTTATGAATTCATCTTTGTCCATACTATCCCTAACTCTGCTACTCAACTATCCATAATGTTAACCCATTTGTCACTGTACTATCATGAAGTCTTCATGGCTGCAATTGATCATCACATATCAAATGTGTCCATTGATCTTCTCTATCTGCAAACTAGGCTCTACATGTCTGGAACAACCTGTACTGAAGAAATATCTGCATGAAAATAATCATAACCTTCTTCTTATGTATCTCCCAATTGAGACTTGTGTGGGAACACTTCTTTCTTAATCAATCAATTTTTCATTTTGTACCTCTATCGTCAAACCATTTTGAAACACTTCAAACTGCTCGAAAGATAAATATTTTATATGTATAGTTGTTTCCTAGAATCCCCCTGTTCAATATTCATATTTACTGGGAGTCTCCAAGCCAGGTGGCTCAAACAAATACCTGCTCTGATGTAGATTAGTCTTCCTCTTTGTCTGTAAACTCGTCATCCTTTTGAACTCTGACTTCTTTATTTCATCATGTGGATCGATTTTGTACTATAATCCCTGAAAGTACAATCTCTTGGGCCCACTCTTTATTCACCTTCTCTTATTTTCTTTCTCGCGCTACTGAAAATCGTATGATCTTTGGGAACTATTCTTTATTTACTTGTTCTTCTTGTTTTTCATTTATTCTCCAAGCCTTCATGTATATGACATCTTCCTTTTTCTCTATAGATTTGTCATGATATTTCACTTCTATGTATCTTGAGAGTGCAATCTCTAGGACTTGTTCTTCCTTTACCTATTCTTCCATTTTTATACAAAATGTTTCTCTCCGTGATCTACCTTCCAATGGTTAAACTTATTCCTAAAGGACCTACTCTGATACCAAGTGTTGGAATACTGAGGGGGGGGTGAATCAGTATGATCACTCAATACCACTTTTAATCACAATATGTATTATTTAAATTTATCAGTAGTATTCAATGGTTTATCATTTATGAATTCAATAAATTATTCCATCATGAACAATATCATCCAACATTTCATAATAAACAATGATAGAGAAAACATCCACAAATACACAATACACCAATATTTACGTGGAAACCCATTGCAGGAGAAAAAAACAAAAATGATTTTCTTATATGTATTAAGAAGTACTTTCATACGAAGCACCAACTTCCTTACTTTCCAGCTACAAATGGAAGGAGGCTTCAACCCCCTAGTTTCTCAGACTCCAACCTGAAGGAAACTCCAACTCCCAAATTATCTGGCTCCAACCAAAAGGAGGCTACAACCCCCTAGTTTCTCAGGCTCCAACATAAAGGAAGCTACAACTCCCTTTTTTTTTGGCTCCAACCAGAAGGAGGCTACAATCCCCTATGTTCTCCAGATACAACCAGAAGGTGGCTACAACCACCTATCCTTGCCTCATCCGACCACCTTGAAATATAAATGTAGAAAACAAGTCACTTCCATTGAATCAACCACTTCCATTGTCAACCTGTCACAACAACCTATCTCACCAACCTGTTACAAAAACCCATCACATCAATCTGTCTCAATCAACCTGTCACATCAATCTCATCAACCAAGATAGATCTAATCACCAAGACAACTCACAACCATATGCATAATATCACCAAGATGTGCATTAATAAAAACTACTCATATCAACTCAAACCATCACCAAGATGTGCATCAAACATACTAGATCTAATCTCATAGATCGTATACCGACAACACCCAGAAATTCCTCTAGCAATGCACCACAAGATATACCAATATAACCAGTAATGTGACTCAACATATCTGCCTCAAATCATACTCTACAACAGATATCATACATCCAATAGGGAATATACCAAACCTCAAGAAGTCATGTATCAAGCATGCTTCACAACACCATTAAGATGCAATCTCAAAACATAATCATGAACATTCCTTTAACTCTGTAGTAACCCTGTTGTATCTGATCTATAGCAAACATACTTGCAGTCTCTCCTCAGATTCTGTAACCTAGAATAAACATATTCTCTTTCCCCTTTTTACAAATCCATGCTTTCTTCTTCTACTACATGTGGATGTCCATGCTTTGTCCCACTATGGCATGCGGATGTCCGTTCCCTAACTAATAAGCAACTCACGGATTTAATGTACGTGACCATATCTCTCTGAATCTCACGGATGTCCATGCTTATCTATGCCTATGTGCTCTAGCGAGAAAACTCCCCTATGGACTACACTAGGGTTCAACATGTAGGTAGATCTAACTATCTAAAAGTCTCCTACTTTTATAAATACCCTGAATATACCCCATATTAATACATGAAAGACAAAGTGAAAAGATGAGGTAACTTTACCTTTTACTCTGCGTCCAGTGTTGATCCTTTCGCGTTCGATAGCTCCACTGACTACAAGCCTCCTCTCAAAGATGGATTGCATTCACAAACAGATAAACATGAAACTACAAACATGTGTCTCATATATAAATCATGTGTTAGATGTTAGTATAAGACATAAATTGAATACAAATATTTGACACATCATATTTCGGGACAGAAAAAGTATTCCTTTTATTGATATCACAATGTTTACTTACAACCAGGTCGGCAACTACTCCATGAACCTGGTCCGGGATCCTCTTCACCAAGCTCCAACTGCGCTTCCATGTATCTTTCTCCTCTCACACTTCTTCTATGGAAATGGCATAGGCTTATGATGGAGGAAAAAGGGCTAGAATGAGAAATTATTATGCAAATCTCACAAGGTGGTTGAAATTATTTGGGGCAAGGAGGGGATGTGAAATGGGTAGAGTTTCACTGTTCTTATGTTTTGCCTAGGAATGATACCCAAAACCTCCTTTTATATGAAAAAATGATGGTTATTCGGTTGGGTGACAGACTATAGGCGGCGGATCAGTTGCGAAACTACCTAATAGCTCGTAATCTCAACGAATTCCTTACAACTTTTTAATTTTTACAATATTTGTGGGTATATGCGGGTTGTAATGATGCATCTAGCATTCGTACGTGAGCTCTAGTGGTGCAACAAGTCTCTATATGTAGGAAGTAATGGTTCAGGTTGCACACATCTTAAAAAATAGTGTTTTTAACAAGAGCTTCTGAGTGATGGCTTGGAAAAAATAGAAAGTAACAGGGTCTGATGCCAGGTATGCATGGATGGTGCAGTTTAGGGTTATGGCATATACCCCATAATGTGTGAGGTTATAAGAGCATCCGATGGCAGAAATACATTACAAATATTAACCAACATACGAAGCGAGTGAGCCTGGGACTAGATCTTGGGAGGTGCCATCTACAAAAATATCAATTATCTCTCTAAGGTGGGCATACCCATGCTCGGGATGAAATAAATCATGGTTTCCAATCAAATTCACTGTAGATACATGTCATATAACTATATAAAGTGTAGCCATGGGAGATACACAATGGATCTACATCTCCAAATCAAAGATATACGTGTATAATATCCATCTTCAAGAAGTAAATGATGCTTGATGGATGGAGATGAGGCCTTCAGAGCTCAAGCAAGTACTTCAAGATCTTCAAAACTCGGGTAGGAGTGTAATGTGAGTGTACGAGATCACTACCCAGAGGTCTTTGAAAGCTCGTCGGGAACAAACAAGAGGATCTTGATGATCAGGAAGATAACTTCATTAATTTCAAACAAGGACTTGATTGGTCTTTTGAGATGGTCGATCATGAGGTCAAGAGACAAACTGTAGAAAGGCCGACTCAGGTTGGGTAAAAATTCCCTTGGACAATAGCACGACAGATGATCAGACACAGGCAACATGATGTTGACATAAGTCTACGATGCAGAAGGCAACACAAACTCTCCATATGTTTGGAAGGATAACCAAACGAAGGAGGACACAACTCTATGTAACAAGAACAACTTCCTAAGGCCATATTAGATCCCAAAGCTTGACGAAAAAATGGAAGAATGTGCTTTGTCCAACGCTGACTCATTGTGCTGCCAGAAAAAGAAAATATATTTCCCGTCCTCTTTTTGGGGTATATTTGATTTTTTTTTCTTTTTCAATATTTTTGAAGAGCTTGAAAAAGAATAAAATAATGTTGCGTTACAAAGGAGGAATGAGTGTCGCAAGAATACTAGTTCCAAGTGCAAGGAACACACTAATGCTCATATCAAGGAGACATGTGCAGGAAAAGGACACTCTAAAAAATTCCTCCATGGGTCAAGGTGTCAGGTCGCAGAGGCAAAGTGCTACAAGGCTTGCGTATAAGGCATACTTAAAAGGTTCAGTTGAGAGAAACATGGAGCTGGAATTAGGCCAAAGATGCAGAGATGCAAATTAAATTAGCGGGACACGATAAAACCCCCTTCAATGTATTTTTCACGAGCCCAGAGAAGGTAAGATCAATGGTTTTTTCACGTTTAGAGAGTCTAAAAAAACATAAAAGAAGACTCCACTGGGATAACTTTTTCGAAAATAGTTCAGTCGGTTCGAAAAAAGGGGTAAACTAGCACTGAAGAGACGTCTATTCAGAACAATTTTAACGAGTGTGACATGGACAAGATCACTCGGCAATCTTTTCAATTTTAAGGAGTCTGAAAAGAGCTTAACTATGGACTCGCAACCTTTTTCTAGATTTAGTCTTCTTAGCCCGAAAAAGTATAAAATTTTCTTAGGAGAACTCTCTCGACAAGACGAATCTCCTGAGGTGTACCTTTTTCGTCCTTAATCTACAGGCCGGAAAAAGGGGTAAACTCATGCCAGTAGATGTTTTTCTGGACCAATTTAACGAGTGTGAAAGAACAAGGTCACTCGACGATCTTTTCAATTTTAAGGAGTCTAAAAAGAGCTTAACTATAGACTTTGTATCATATGTTCTTCTGGACCAAATAACGAGTGTGAAAGAACAAGGTCACTCGACGATCTTTTCAATTTTAAGGAGTCTGAAAAGAGCTTAACTATGGACTCCATGGGGGTTCCTTTTTCGTAAATTTAGTGCCTCTGGCCTAAAAAAGGGTTAAACTTATACCTAATAATACTCTTCTAGTGAACCAAAGTTCCTAGAGTATACCTTTGTTTGTACAATTGACCATCCAAACCAAAATATAGGTAAAATACCACCAAACAGACGTGCCTTCAATTTTTAGTTTGGCGAGCGCGAAGGACAACAAGATCGCTCGACAATCTTTTCATGTTTAGAGAGTCTGAAAAGGGCTTAAAGAAGACTCTTTTTTGGGAGTCCCGAGGGTGAGACCAAGGACGATGACACATCAAGTGTATGAGGCTCAATATTATAATCATGGTAGGACTAAAAGGACTCCTGAGCTTGAATTCGTTAATGACGACATGAACACCAAAATGCAACCAGGATCTACCTAGGGAATCCATGTAGAGGTAGTCCCTACCACCTCACCATGACACTTCTATAGCAACAATGATGGTTCTGTACCGCATTTTGGTGGGATCGATCTTAAGGAAAAACAAAAAATACAACGAGATGCAGAAAGTGGAGGTGGAATCCTAACTTAAATGAAAAAAGTTGGGAAAACGACTTTTACCAAAGTACCTTTAAAAGTGACCTATCTCCCAAAAACATTTCCAAGCCAAAAAAGTGAAGTGTATTGTAACATCCAATGATAAACTCAAGAACCATGTTAAATGATTTTCAAGATAGAAAAAACGAAAAAAGGGTTCGAAAAAGTGGCAAAAAGGCCAAAAAAATCTATAAATAGAAGATGACATCTAATTTTCACCATTGCATATTGAGAATTAACCAAAAAGATAAAAACACCCCTTTGCTAAAAGATTTGATTTCGGGAGTTTCAGAGGATGAAACGAACTTTTTCTTGGACCAAGTAAGTACAAATCAACCCCTCTTCATTTCAATACTTCCCTTATGCTTTTCTTTTAGTTTTTTTTGGGGGGTGCACTCCTAAAAAGGGGCAGCCCTATGTGTACGCGGGTTGTCCAAGGAAAGCCCTCGTATGCCCGTGGGCAGAAAACAATATACCCATGTGCATACGCGACTGTGTCCAATACAACCCGTGTACACCCTCATTAACATAGAAAAAATGAAAAAACAAGACCTAACTCCCTCCATGAACTTGTCATTTGACAGGATGTATGTCCACTGGAGAGAGAGGGAGCATGAAGATATTGATATCTTGGTCAAAGAGGACCCTGCTGCAGTCGCCGCATTGAAATAATGCGGGTTATAGAAGTTCTTTCGGTGTACACTCATGAGGGCACAACCCAGGCTACTGAATACCTTGGTGGATGATTAGCATCCTGACGCTGAGGTGTTTATGGTCGAGGGGCAATTGTTGACTCCAACGACTGAAGACATATAATTTATGACTGCCCTCTCTAGGAGAGGGGAACCAGTCAACTTGAATTCTTGTCCCCTAGGGCCCCATAACATTGTCGAGTTGATCGGACTACATTGTGATACTGGCACTGAGAAAGTAGGTTCTCAGGTGCCAATCCGCAATATCACCAACCTATCACTGAAAGTGATAGTTTTACTCATTGGACGGATCACTGGATCTGGGGCCTTACATCAAGCCTCCCAAGCACACATGTATTGTGAAGTGCAGTGCTTGAAAGCACGAGTGTTCGACTCGAGAACGACCATGCTTGACTGCATGAAGAGACATCTGATAGAGTGTCGTGGGTGGAGTAACAAAAACTTTGGGTTCGGTACCATTTTGTGCTCGTTCTTCTTTGAGAGGGCACCCAACATGATTCCACGAGAGACAGTACGGGGGCATGTGGCCTCCTTCCCGACAGTGTGTAGGTGGGCGGCATTTTTGTCGCGACGGGGGGGAGGAAGGACCATAGAGGCCTTTGACAATACGCTTTTTGACAGGTGGGCATGACATATTACGCCCATAGAGGAATACCCTATGCCATAATCAACTTCTCCAGAGATCCATACATGCCCGTACGTCCTGGAGGAGAGCAAGGAGAGATAGGTACATTTTCTTTTTAAAGTTTATTTATTTTTTTAGTTTATTTTTATATATATCATTTTTATATGCACCAGAGTATCTGACAACTATGTATCTRTTATGTACARATGTGGGGCCAGTGCRTCCAGTAGACTTCGTGAGGACTAGGTGATKTCCTCRACTAGAGRCAGCACTAGCAGCAGCCRTCARACCAGCAACAGTAGCAGGGGGACCTCCAGCTAGAGAGGYTGAGAGGGTGTTGAGATGGGTGGAGTGGAACCTCAYCRTTCTCACTCGTACAGTTCACATGGCCRAGATCGAGGATCTCCTGCCATCAATGYAGCCTCAYGTAGTTGGGGTGCCACAAACCTGGGTCCAACTCTTCTGGCATTTGGAAAACATCTTCGTTCACTATGGCATGGACAATAGGCCCCATGCTTAGCTAGGGTGGACCACTTACGTGCCGAGGGCACTCTTTTGTATATTTTTAGGGCATAAGCCTCGTGATGTATACCAGACATATTATTTTTTAGGCATTCATGCCCACCTATGTATTCTGAGACTTTTTGATATATATGTGTGTATTTACATATTTTATGTCTTATGGATCAAATTTTTACAAATGTATGTACATGTGTATGCATGTGCTTCTTTTTATGTGTGTGCAATATTCCAATCTAATACTTGATTAGCTAGAGTATCTGTCATTTGACTCAATCTCCTAGGAACATGGATATACATAAATTAATCAAAGTATCTTTCTAAGAGACATACCCTAAGGAATTGTCGGTGTAGAGTAGGATCATAAACATGGTAAACCCCATTTAACTCGGACACAACCAACTGAGCATCTAAGTAGACCTAGAGGTGAGAGATACCATGTGACAAAGCGTCATGAAGAAACTGTATTACTGTGTTGTATTCGGTGACATTGTTTGTGGCGTCACCTAAACAGATACCTCTAGAAGATAGCCACTGGCCTTGAGGTGTGAATATCCCGCAAGATACAGAAGAAAGCCTTCGAGTGTGTCAGCTAGTGTCGTTCACGAACCCAACGAACACCTATGATTCACTTGACATCTGCCACAGTGAAAAAAGATGACATAAATAACAACACGTCTATAAAATAAAAAGACAAAAACTAACTGTATAAGAACTATACATATGTATAAGAAGTTACCCAAGGAGACCCACCTATGAGTAATACTTCTTGAGGTAGAGCCCATTTCTAGCCTCCGCCAAAGCAATTCCCTCAAATTCAACCAGACGATAAGCACCCTTCTTTGATACCTCCTTCACGATGAAAGGTATGAACCACATGTGTTTGAACTTGGTTGCCCCAAGGGGATCCTTATCTTGGTCCTAGACTAGGACAAGGTCGCCTTCAGATAAAATCTGAGGATGGATGAACCGATCATATTGACACTTGACTTGTTTCTTGTGAGCCTCGTTGGCCAAGGCAACATCATGGCATTGCTCATCGATCTACTCGAGATATAATAAGTGTTCCTCAAGAGGTGAAGTGTCTGGAAATAACTGTACTGTCAGCTTTAGAGATGGGATCTGACACTCTATAGGAAAGACTGCTTCAAACCCGTAAACGAGTTGAAAAGGTGAGAAACCGGTGGCAGTCTTTATAGATGTTTGGTAGGACAATAACGTCGAGTACAACATCAAATGCCAATTTGACTTGGCAGAATTGATCGTTCATTGTAGAATATTCTTGAGGGACTTATTCACAGCCTCCACCTGACCATTCTCTTGTGGGTATTAGGGTGATGAATTCTCTTGCCTCAACCCAAGCTTTGATGTTAACTCAGACATCATTTTGTTCTGAAGGTGACTACCATGGTCAGTGACAATCTCCTTCGGGATGCCGACCCTTGCTATTATCTGATTGAAAATAAAGTGAGTTGTTGTCTCACCATCATTATTGAACATCGGCATAGATTTGACCCACTTTGTGAAGTATTCTACTGATATGATGATATAACGATGCCCCCTGGCTAAATCCAGGTGGCATTTAGTATAATCAATCCCCCACTTGGTGAAGGGACCAACTATAATGACGATAAACATGGGAGCGGGGTGTGCCCTCATCTTCCGAGAGAAGATCTGACATGGGTGGCACTTCTCGATCAATTCAACACAATCCTTGATTAACGTCGATCAAAATTAACTGGCTCGTAGAATCTTTTGGGTTGTTGCCAACCCATACAAATGAACCCACATGCTCTGGTGTGGCAGTCATTAAAAACAATTTTCACTTCTTCATGAGTGAGACACCAGTGGAGGATGCAATCTACACCTCGATGATACAAAGCGTCATCGAGTATGAGATAGTTTTTTTCCTGATGGAGTATACGTCAACACTCATCACGAGGAGCAGAGGTGGGGCACTTCAAAGTCTAGATATAGACTAGTATATCTCCATACCAGGGGTCCGAAGATGAAATCAGAAAAAGATATCCTTTAATCGGTGATTCCTCAGGCGTAACATCACCTGATTGGACTAGAAGTTCTGAGATAAGTTCTGCAAAGACCAGTAACTTTTTGGATTTTGCGGAAACAAAATCCAAGTGAAATTCCTGGAGGATAACGATCCATCTACTGATCTTTTTTTTGATGATGCATCGTGTCAACACATAGTGAAATGGATTCACAAAAGGAACGACGGTGGTCTTTCGAAGCAAAATATAATGATGGAAATGTTGGACAGCATGCACTACTGCCAACACAAGCTTCTCAACATGAGAGTAGTTGAGTTATGGTCCAACTGGGCCTCAACTCAGGTAATAAATCACATGCTATTTGAGTAGTTCATCCTCTTGAACCAAGACTATACCGATGGTCGACTCTGCAGCGACCAAATACAATAATAAATATTTATTATAATTGGGAGGTCGGAGCAGAGGGGTAGACATATGCTTCGAAAGAGCGCTGAGAGGCTTCTTCCCAATGGAAAGGGACTCCCTTCTTCAATAAACACATGAACCCTTTAGTGATTTCGGCATAGTTTGCGATAAAACACCAAAGAAAGTTTGCTTTACCCTGTAAGCTTTGAAGTTCAAGGACTGTGCATAGGGGAGGAAAATGTACTATCATCTCAATCTTCAGAGGATGGACCATGATCCCTGTTGTTGAAACTATGAAACCTAGAAGATGAGCCGACGTCACGCAGAAACTACATTTGTTTGGATTCAAGCGAATCTGATAGTAGCAACATCGCTCAAAGATTAGTCGGAGGTGCGTGGGATGGTCAACTCTCTTACGAGATCATGATGGTAAATCATCAAGAGAAGCCTCGAATATATGTCTAATTTCATGGAAAGAAAAAGACATGTCCCACTGAAAAGTGGCTCCAACATTCTTTAGGCCAAAAGGCATCCTACGATAAGCAAATGTGCCCCACGAACAGATAAAAGTTGTTTTATGTTGGTCTTCGGGCTTAATTTGTATCAAGTTGTATCCCGAAAAACCATCCATGAAATAAAATACCTTAGAGCCTGCGCATTCATAGATAATCTGAACAATGAATGGGGTGGGGAAATTATCCTTTGGACAGGCCTTGTTCAAATCACGAAAGTCCATACACACGCGAATCGTTCCCTGCTTTTTGTTGACCGGAACGATATTTGACACCCATTGAGTCAACTGAATGGGGTAGATGAAACCGGCTTTGAGAAGTTTCTCTACTTCAGCCTTAATAGATGTTTCTTTCTAAGGATTTACCAGATGAAGCTTTTGTCGGACTGGCTTGGCGTCGGGATAAGTCGTTAGTTCATGTTCGACGATTCTTGGATCGATGCCTAGAATTTCCTCATAAGACCAGGAAAAAATGTCACAAAATTATTTAAATAAATATGTGTATATTTGAATCTCCTCGGGGGATCAGTCCACTCCGACGAAGACATTCACCACGACGCTAGGGGTTCTAGAAATTTCAATAGGTATCGTTTCAGTGATGGTTTCCATATTACCCTTGACATAAACTACGTGCATAGCCATAGGATTAATAGGACAAGGCCTATCTCCAGTCATAGTCAACATGAATTCTCCTGCCTCTATTCTTCTTAAATATAGGAGGAAATAAGATCTATGATGGAGATCATCCGAGGGTCTGTTCATATCGGTCAATGCCTCTATAATTGCCTCATTAGAGGGAAAGAAAAATTCTAAATAATCAGTAGTGGTGAGGGAACCTTGAGCCCAGACAGGCTTGAGAACTGGATCTAACTCCTGTGTGGGAGTCATATTGGGGTCGGTTGAAGCTTGTTGGACAATACTATACACAAATTATGCCATGGACAAGGGCATGGACATGCCAGAAAGCCTTCTCCCTTCCATCGTGGTCGATGGGGAAGGAAGAATTCACGGATCATTAAAGTAAGTTGTACGGAATGACGAAACTTGAAAGATTTCATCCCTAGGCTCATCGGGAATAACCGATATGAGCTTGGCATCACTGGAAGGAGGTGGGTAATCAAAAGAACCTATAAAAGGTGGGCACAAACTAACCCCCACGTTGACGACGTCGGGCTGAGTTTTATCAATCATTGGGACTATGGATTCCCTGGATGAAGGGTCAGGCCTAGAGAAAGACAATTGATCAATGGTTAAGATTAAACCCTCATGTGGAAACAACAATACCCAAAAAACTGTGTCAACCACTGCATGCATTGCATATGTACAACTCCTTCCTAACAACAGGTTGTAGTCGAGAGGCACATCGACCACTTCAACTTTGACGGAAATGGTCTTTCCTCCTAAATACACAGGGAAAGAATGGGTGATTCCATGTGGTATGAAAGAATGACCGTCAAAAGCAGTAAGTAGAGTAGGTCATAGAGACAAAACAGGTTGGCCAATGGCCTTCCAACACACCAATGACATCACGCAAGTCGAGGCACCCTCATCAACCACCGTGCAGAAAATATTCCAGGTAAAATATTTTGTGGGGTGAGCCACTACTATATGAAACGCAACATGGTATGGGAGATGAGGTTTCAAGTCGATCGTATCAAGCATGATCATTCCTGGATTATAGGTCTCAGCGAATCCTAAGTTAGCTAACAAATCCTTTCTCTGTGAAGGGAAGCTCTGCAGGACCTCCAAAGGGGACATCACGCAAGGAGTTTGTGTAAATCCTCCACCACGGAGTAGTTTTGGGTGGCCTTCGTGTTTGTATTATGTGACGCTTTCTTGAACACCCCTTTCAGGATGTGTGTCATTGTTTCGCCCATCGTCTTCTCAATCTGGAGAGGAACTGACAGTTTTTCATCTTCTTTACCCTTTTCAGCAGTGTTTGGCATTCTGTAATCGTGTGCCCTAGTTGCTATGTGAGTGTCACCTTTCAACATATAAACTTTCATAGTCGAGGGATTACTAGAAGACAGAGAGGGTCCCTGGCTACCCCCATCCGCGCTCGAAGAAGCTTGAGTCAATTTTTTCCCATGTGGAAATGGGTTCATTAACACAACAGGTTGTTGCTACGCTAATAACTTCTAGGCCTCCGCAAGATGAGGGCACAAGTGGGTCGGATGTTTTTTTTTGCAAAGGTTACATGGATACTTCAACTTTCTTTTCTTTGTGTTTCACCCGCCAACATTGTTGGTGGTTTCTTATCCCCCTTACCCTTCTTGTTTCGCTGTTTTTTCTTCCCTTTAGGCTGTTGGTTGGCCTTCGGGTTTGTGTACCTCTGACGTTTGAGTAGGGGGAGCATCCGAAATAGAGGTTTGGTTGGTCGTTGTCTGTTGTATCGAAAATTGTTTCAATTGATTCGACAGCTGCTCAGTGGGCTTTGCTTGTGCTGAACCAACTATACCATCGGTATGTGGTCTAGACTTCTGTCTGGCCTTGTCAAGGATACACTTTGGCGCATCTGGAAAAACTTCATAGAGTAAACCAGATTGAGAGTATATCAGTTCAAGTTGTTGAGCTCTCATTATCGCCTCTTCCTCAGAAAACACTCCCGACGTTGCAACGTCATTGGATAACTTGGGTACCAAAGACTTAAGGAACCACTCCAGTAGGAAAGTCAGTGGGACTGGTACTTTTATCAAACTCTTTTAATGCCGACATTCTCAGATGTGATCCAAGATATGATCCACTTACCCATTTCATCCTTTTCATTCTCAACTATAATAGTTTCCATCTTTCCTGAAGATCTATGAGTGCCCATTTCACTGCAAGAAAAAAACCAAGTATCCATAGGAAAAAGTTAACAAGAAATTCAATTCAACAACATTTCAAATTAACTAAAATGGAATTCCTATATTTTCTTTTATGGGATTATTGTATGGGAATCAAATAAAATCATCAACAACTAAATTAAACAAGAGTATATGAATGCTACACTGAACAACAATGTAAACAACATAATTGAGCAAGAAGGATAGTTTGTTACTCTGTAGTATCGTGATATTCATTCTTGCTACATTTCTTTAAACATTGAAATCAACTCTTGAAAAAATGTTTAATTCTTATGAATCCACCTTCAACAGAAAACTTTTAAGCAACAAATTCAAAACACTTCTCAAGACTCCTTTCCCCTTACATCCATTAATGTATAAATATGCTTGAGCATCAAAGGTTGTTCCACAATGAGAACCATCATAGAAGAAAAATGAAATCTTCTTATAAATGAAGTAGCATCCTATACCTCCTGAACAAGTGGAAGTAATGAGTGAGAGAGATTCATCATTTTCTTTGCAGTGAACACAACAACAAGGATTGTTAATCCCCCTATCT
>JZKD02S1672757.1:358530-375773 GCA_000966675.3 Picea glauca
TAGAGATGACGGTTGGAAACTATCATAACACTTAGAAACTTGTCATCTGCAAAATAAAGCCTCAATTTTTTCTTCTTTAATCAATGTTGTTTATTTTTTTGTTTTTATTCCTTAAACCTCTTCATTGGTTAATCCTTTGGTTATTGTTTGTCTTTGAGATCGCCATTCCCTAGGGTTTTGGGTTAGTTAATAAAAGTAATTTTTTTTATTTATATCACATGGTTCACTATCTCATCTTCAACCACACCAAATGTATTATTTGTTGGTTTCTCTCTGATGGTGGGCCTTGTATCAAAGGCTAGAAATGTTGGAATAAATAATAGGGATGTAGGTTTTCCAAAAATCTTGTGATTTACATATGAACAACATTATTAATTCCCTCCATGGAAGGGAAATAATAGTAGAGACTCACCTGCTTGAAAAAATGTAATTGAGAAGGACTTAAAGAATGGTGGACCTAACCTTTCTTAAGTGATGTCGTGAATACAATATCATTCCTAAAATTGCATGGATAAAACACCACCTTCATAATCAAATAAATTTGGAAATATTCAAGAACACTAGAACAAAATTAGATAAAAATGAGATAAAGAGGATGTGGTATAGTTTGGACTATATTTCTAGACAGCTACTAATTCTTTATCTAAATATCTCTAGCATGTTGGGTAGTCAAATATGAAATATATTTGAAGCTAGCCCCATTGCCAAAGAGGAAAAGGATTTTAAAATATCTACAAAGAAACATATCAATAAATATGTGGAGCTAGAGAAGAGACAAATGTGGTAGGCTGGAACATGGATTTGTAAGCAACTGTAAAATGATGAATTTTGAATTTTGGGCAGCCAGGGTAGAGATGACGTGTAGAGTATACACAATATATTATTAAAAAAATATGACTATCTCCAAGTTATATAATAAAAAATTGTTTAATACATGCAACTCTTTTAAATTTTAGAATATTTCGATTGGCTAATACATGATGACATGGAATTTGTATTAGGATTGGTAGGACCATTTTTCAACCAAATTTCCCCTAATGTGTTCATTGTTTATTTACTCTGCAACTATTGGATGATAATGATACATTGATATAACACTTTCATATTGTGGTTAAAAAGGATTGAGTTGCTCTATTACTGATTCACCCCCCCTGTCATTAATCCAACACCACCATATTCCAGCTTGGAGGACTTTCTGCGCAGTGGCCTTTCCTCCAACATGACCCCCCGCAACTCCACTGTGTCACTCCCACAGTATGTCTTGCCTTTCATGATCTAAGACACATCCCCTGAGGATATTATCTAGGCCCAACTTATACAATTTCCCCATAATCAATTGATAGTCTGTTGCTCTAAGCACCATATGCGACACTCAAGGT
The DNA here is from genome assembly GCA_000966675.3 of Picea glauca. Taxonomy (NCBI): domain Eukaryota; kingdom Viridiplantae; phylum Streptophyta; class Pinopsida; order Pinales; family Pinaceae; genus Picea; species Picea glauca. Next base: position 359,910 of record JZKD02S1672757.1, read on the forward strand.
GCGAAAATCAAGTGTGAAATTTTGGTGTGTAACAGATGCCCCCTAAAGTGTGAGGTCAGAAGAGAAACTAATGGCCAAAAAACTTTACAAATTATTCAATGCAACAGTATTGGAGTAGGAGAACCTGGCAAAAGCTGCAAACAATCATTAGTCAGTATACAAGTATGTTCTATTTCCGAGGAGAGCATACCTATGCTCGGAATATGATATGACTCAAAGAAAAGACGCTGACCAATATACTGCGGATCCATGATAATAGTAACTAAGGATATGGACACCATAGATACAATGTGTATCCATACCTCCATGACATGAACTGATCGCATCCACAAAAAATACACAATGGAGCTACGAGATGACAAAACATAGATACAGATCAATACAATGTGGATCTATGTGACAGTATATATATCAGTAAGATTTCCATCATAGTGATTGTAATGAAATATTTTACATGATCAAATTATCTCCATTGCAACCTGGGAAAAGCACATCAGAGAGTGAGTGCCCAACCCAGGGTCTTCGTCTCAATCTCGATGTAGTACAAATCTACCCATGTGAATAGATGATTTGGTGTCGAACATGGCAGAAACCACTTGATTACCAATCATTAGGATAAATTGTTAACAAGTGAGAGGGAAATCACCAGTGATGAAAATGATCCCAAAGGTACTGTTGAGCACTCAACACACCCTAAAAATCTTTATCAATTTTTTTACTTTTTGGGTACCACTTGATCTTCTGCAATGTCTGATTCGATTTCATTTTTTTGAGAAATATTTTGTCTTTGCTTAGTTTCCATGTCTATCATCACCTATTCAGGTTCGTTTTAACTTGTGAAACCCAATGACTAAAAGACTTTAACACGAAAATTAAGAATCGACAGCCAAACACAACACCCAGCACGCTCAGGTTCGATGTCGGAAAGAATTCAAGTAAGTATAGGAACCATTCGGAAACAACAGTCATCGAGCGTTGATCTTCATCAACATCGGAAAAAGGGAGTTTTGGTTTGCATTAAGTTTTTCACATTAAGATATCATCGGTAGTCGATTCCCCGTCAACATCAATGAAATATGGGAATGACAGAATTTAACGAAGAACGAAAAGAAATCGTCGATAGCCGATGCCTGATGCACTTTGTCGAAATCGGGGAAAATCCAAAAGGATCACAATGAACATTTCAACCGTGATAAAGTTATCCCCGATCGTCAATCCCCGATGCGTTTTTGGCATAGAGAATTTTTTTGAGGGAGACAATCTAAGAGCGCTTTGGTGGGATTATCATCGATTGTCGATTCTTGGCACTTTTCAACATCGGCAATCTAAGGTTTGTTTTAGAACGAATGACTTAAGGAAATTCCCGACTTTGACTAACATGAGCGAATTGAGTCACTAGAACCCGATGCCACGTGTCTCTACCAGGTAAGAAGTTCATATAGTCTAGTCTTATCCTGAGTCATTTTTTTGGTTCCTTAGGTCCTAGTCACGCCTCCTTGTCAGTTTTTCCACATCAACACTGTACGGTAAGATCAATCAGCATCGGAGCTTCTGCAGAAGGATATCAATGAAAACGTTCGTAGCACAAACCCAATCCCCGATCCACCCACTGAAAGAGCGACACAACGGGACGTTTTAGCATTAGATACGATCAGATTTTGGGCATTTAAGGAGCTAATTAATCCCCGATCCCGCATTAGTTTCCACCTCATGCACCAGTTAAGCAACAACAATTTGAAATCAATGATAGACCAAATTACCACCTGCATTTGCATCGTCAACCCATGATGAATTTAAGTTTAAACATATTTGAATATCTGGTGGAAGATTTAATGTAATTACACACATACCTAAATTGAATGGCTAATGTGACATGGTAAGATCACCCTTGTTTAAATCTCTAAAACCGTTGTGAACAAATTCATTTAAGTGAATTCCAAAGCGTTCGAAGGAGTAGAGTGAGCAACTCGAGAATTGTACTGGCCCTTTTGATCATTAGAACTAGGCTTAAGAAGCTTCAGAGGTATGTATCCAAGTCTAGCAATTCATTGGTTATAATTTTTATATGGTCATCCGGGTTTTTTACACAGACTCTAAAAAATTTGCTCAAGTTGCAGGAAAATCTTCTCAAGTTGCAGGAACAATGCCTCCGAGAAAGCCAACCACCAGATGCTCGCCGAGAGAACCAAAGCTAAAAGAACTAGATATAGGTGAAGGTTCTTCCCTAGGGACCGCGAGGCAATTGGAATACGCTCCTAGGCTGGAGCCTGTCATCAAGACGGCAACAGAGAAAGTTTTCATCCAACCTCCGGCCTTTGGTGATATAGAGGCAAGCACCAGGTCCAATACCTAGAGTACCTAGAGTATGTCCCACACAACGACCCAAACTTAAGGGCGCTCGACGACCAGGTGTTCCCGAACATTCGATGGTCGTATCTACACATGGTGGTGAGAAGAACCCCTGTTTTCCCCTGCATATAGGTCCTAAAGCGGTTCATTGAACACATAGACACACATAAATGTTTAATCAATGATGACAATGGTGGGTGTGTCAGAGTTTTCCTCCCAGTTGAAGTACAAAAATATTACAAACTCATGAATCTAAACTGGCATGTTGCAGAGCTCTCGGTCCACATCTACTTCAACATGCTATGGGAAAAAAGGTACAAGAAATCCTACAATCTCATCTACGATGAATTCATCACCTAAATTTATTTGATTATTTTTAAGAAAGAATGCCCAAGACTATCAGCGACAGGAAAGAAGATGATATCCAAGGTAGGCCATTGGTACATAGACGAACGCTCAACCTACATCAAGGTGTTCGGGGCCACCAGAGCACCACATCTTTTACCAACTCATGTCCCAGACCGGATCGTCGTGGATTAAATCTATTATCAGACCATCCTACAGGGCTATAACGCCACATTAGTCAAAGACAAAAAATGATCATTCATACCCTACGGTTTCCATGTGGGGTTATATTTGTGAAGGATACCAATCAAGCCAAGCAGGAATGGCTGAGCCAACTCGAATTCAGATTCCCGACAAGCTAATTCCGCATGCACAATCCAAAGGGCCTGGTCCTGCAACATGCTTCATAGAGAATGCCTAGGACTAGGACAAGGTGCTTGCATTAAGTTTTTCGCATTAAGATATCGCCGGTAGTCGATTCCCTGTCAACATCAATGAAATATGGGAACGACAGAATTTAACGAAGAACGAAAAGAAAACATCTATAGCCGATGCCTGATGCACTTTTTTGAAATCAGGCAAAATCCAGAAGGATCACAACGAACATTTCAACCGTGATAAAGTTATCCCCGATCGTCAATCCCCGATGCGTTTTTGGCATCGAGACTTGTTTTGAGGGAGACGATCTAAGAGCGCTTTGGTGGGATTATCATCGATTGTCGATTCTTGGCACTTTTCAACATCGACAAGCTAAGGTTTGTTTTTGAGGAAGAGAAGAATACCTAGAGTATGTCCCACACAACGACCCAAACTTAAGGGCGCTCGACGACCAGGTGTTCCCGAACATTTGATGGTCGTATCTACACATGGTGGTGAGAAGAACCCCTGTTTTCCCCTGCATATAGGTCCTAAAGTGGTTCATTGAACACACAGACACACATAAATTTTTAATCAATGATGACAATGGTGGGTGTGTCAGAGTTTTCCTCCCAGTTGAAGTACAAAAATCAGGGAAAATCCATAAGGATCACAACGAACATTTCAACCGTGATGTATGTATCCAAGTCTAGCAATTCATTGGTTATAATTTTTATATGGTCATCCGGGTTTTTTACACAGACTCTAAAAAATTTGCTCAAGTTGCAGGAACAATGCCTCTGAGAAAGCCAGCCACCAGATGCTTGCCGAGAGAACCAAAGCTAAAAGAACTAGATACAGGCGAAGGTTCTTCCCTAGGGACCGCGAGGCAATTGGAATATGCTCCTAGGATGGAGCCTGTCATCAAGATGACAACAGAGAAAGTTTTCATCCAGCCTCCGGCCTTTGGTGATACAGAGGCAAGCACCGGGTCCAATATAGCGCTCACACAGTGGGGGGATCTCTTAAACGGGATTAGCAGAGAAGAATACCCAGAGTATGTCCCACACAACGACCCAAAATTAAGGGCGCTCGATGACCAAGTGTTCCTGAACATCCGATGGTCGTATCTACACATGGTGGCGAGAAGAACCCCTATTTTCCCCTGCATATAGGTCCTAAAGCGGCTCATTGAACACACAGACACACATAAATGTTTAATCAATGATGACAATGGTGGGTGTGTCAGATTTTTCCTCCCAGTTGAAGTATAAAAATATTACAAACTCATGAATCTGAACTGGCATGTCGCAGAGCTCTCGGTCCACATCTACTTCAACATGCTATGGGAAAAAAGGTACAAGAAATCCTACTCTCTCATCTACGATGAATTCATTGCCTGAATTTATTTTATTATTTTTAAGAAAGAATGCCCAAGACTATCAGCGACAGGAAAGAAGATGATAGCCAAGGTAGGCCATTGGTACCTGGACGAACGCTCAACCTACATCAAGGTGTTCGGGGCCACCAGAGGACCACATCTTTTACCAACTCATGTCCCAGACCGGCTCGTTGTGGATTAAATCTATTGTCAGACCATCCTACAGGGATATAATGCCACATTAGTCAAAGACAAAAAACGATCATTCATACCCTACGGTTTCCATGTAGGGTTATATTTGTGAAGGATACCAATCAAGCCAAGCAGGAATGGCTGAGCCAACTCGAATTCAGATTCCCGACAAGCTGATTTCGCACCCACAATCCAAAGGGCCTGGTCCTACAACATGCTTCATAGAGAATGACCAGGACTAGGACAAGGTGCTTGCATTAAGTTTTTCGCATTAAGATATCGTCGGTAGTCGATTCCCCGTCAACATCAATGAAATATGGGAACGACAGAATTTGACGAAGAACGAAAAGAAATTGTCGATAGCCGATGCCTGATGCACTTTGTCGAAATCGGGGAAAATCCAAAAGGATCACAACGAACATTTCAATCGTGATAAATTTATCCCCGATCGTCAATCCTCGATGCATTTTTGGCATCGAGACTTTTTTTTAGGGAGACGATCTAAGAGCGCTTTGGTGGGATTATCATCGATTGTCGATTCTTAGCACTTTTCAACATCAACAAGCTAAGGTTTATTTTAGAACGAATGACTTAAGGAAATTCCTGACTCCGACTAACATGAGCAAATTGAGTCACTGGTCCCCGATGCCACGTGTCTCTACCAGGTAAGAAGTTCATATAGTCTAGTCTTATCTCGAGTCATTTTTTTGGTTCCTTAGGTCCTAGTCACGCCTCCTTGTCAGTTTTTCCACATCAACACTATACGGTAAGATCAATCAACATCCGAGCTTCTGTAGGAGGATATCAATGAAAACGTTCGTAGCACAAACCCAATCCCTGATCCACCCACTGAAAGAGCGACACAACGGGACGTTTTAGCATTAGATACAATCGGATTTTGGGCATTTAAGGAGCTGATTAATACCTGATCCCGCATTAGTTTCCACCTCATGCACTAGTTAAGCAACAACAATATGAAATCACTGATAGACCAAGTTACCACCTGCGCTCACACCGTCAACCCATGATGAATTTAAGTTTAAACATATTTGAATATCTGGTGGAAGATTTAATGTAATTACACACATACCTGAATTGAATGGTTGATGTGACATAGTAAGATCACCCTTGTTTAAATCTCTAAAACCGTTGTGAACAAATTCATTTATGTGCGTAAGTGAATTCCAACTCAAGAATTGTACTGGCCCTTTTGATCATTAGAACCAGGCTTAAGAAGCTTCAGAGGTATGTATCCAAGTCTAGCAATTCATTGGTTATAATTTTTATATGGTCATCCGGGTTTTTTACACAGACTCTAAAAAATTTGCTCAAGTTGCAGGAACAATGCCTCCGAGAAAGCCAACCACCAGACGCTCGCCAAGAGAACCAAATCTAAAAGAACTAGATACAGGCGAAGGTTCTTCCCTAGGGACCACGAGGCAATTGGAATACGCTCCTAGGCTGGAGCCTGTCATCAAGATAGCAACAGAGAAAGTTTTCATCTAGCCTCCGGCCTTTGGTGATATAGAGGCAAGCACCGGGTCCAAGATAGCGCTCCCACAGTGGGGGGATCTCTTCAACAGGATTAGCAGAGAAGAATACGCAGAGTATGTCCCACACAATGACCCAAACTTAAGGGCGCTCGATGACCAGGTGTTCCCAAACATTCGATGGTCATATCTACACATGGTGGTGAGAAGAACCCTTGTTTTCCCCTGCATATAGGTCCTAAAGTGGCTCATTGAACACATAGACACACAGAAATGTTTAATCAATGATGACAATGGTGGGTGTGTCAGAGTTTTCCTCCTAGTTGAAGTACAAAAATATTACAAACTCATGAATCTGAATTGGCATGTCGCAGACCTCTCAGTCCACATCTACTTCAACATGCTATGGGAAAAGGGTACAAGAAATCCTACTCTCTCATCTACGATGAATTCATCGCCTGAATTTATTTTATTATTTTTAAGAAAGAATGCCCAAGACTATCAACGACAGGAAAGAAGATGATAGCCAAGGTAGGCCATTGGTACCTGGGCGAACACTCAACCTACATCAAGGTGTTCGGGGCCACCAGAGCACCACCTCTTTTACCAACTCATGTCCCAGACCGGCTCATTGTGGATTAAATCTATTATCAGACCATCCTACAGCGCTATAATGCCACATTAGTCAAAGACAAAAAACGATCATTCATACCCTACGGTTTCCATGTGGGGTTATATTTGTGAAGGATACCAATCAAGCCAAGAAAGAATGGTTGAACCAACTCGAATTCAGATTCCCGACAAGCTGATTCCGCATGCACAATCCAAAGGGCCTGGTCCTGCAACATGCTTCATAGAGAATGCTCAGGACTAGGACAAGGTGGTGCAAAGAATGGCCAACCCAAAAATGACCAGGTTCAAGGCCATGAGCATGGATGAATAGGTGGAAAAAATATAATAGTCATCTCAAGAGGCCCTCAGAGCTAGGGAATACATCAGAGTGGTATAGGAAACACAGGTGTAGAGAAGGGGATTGTTCTTGATGGAACAGGCACAGAGAGTAATCGATCAACTACAAAACGACTTGAACCTCATAGAAATGACAAGGGTTCCTGTCAACAACCCAATCGAAAGTCAGGTAGGTCCAAGTGACCCAGAGCCAATAAAAATTGAATAAATCACTGATCAAGAAAACCCTCAAGTGCCCCCACCACAAATCATATCATCCTGGGAGATTTCAACCTAGCCTGAGATAGCGAGTACACCAGGCAGGACAAGTGGAAAAAACCCCTTGCATGATATAATAACTATCTATGATGATGAGGATAGCCCGAAAGTTTCCCTGGTCACTCTGGTTCAAATCAAAGAGGAGAAATATCCTAAGAGAGAATCCACCCCAGGTACCGATGCTCCATTTCAGAGTCGTCCGTCGATCGATCATGAGGCAAAAAGTGCCTTAGACACCGAGCCACTTGACATACCAGAAACTCTAATGGACAGCTCGAGGGATCAGCCAGGATTGGGTGAACAAGAAGAAGAAATTCCACAGCATGAAATCAGTGTCTCAACAATAGATTATCAATTAATTACCAAGCCTTCCCTTGATTCATCAAAATTTTCCAGTACTTTACCTCCCGATGAGAAACAACCAAAGGCTGAACTTTCAAGACATATGGAAGAGGTTCAACAACCCAGCCTAGAACAGATTTACACCATCGAGAGCTTGGGAAACATGCTTAATTGGGGAGAGAAACAAATCCCCGAACCCGTGGATGAGGTCACCAATATACAAGCCATCTCCTACGATCGAAAGTGGAAAACCATCATGAAGAGAGCCACCAAGAAGAGGAAGCTTACTTTGGACAAATCTATCCTCATCACCACATAGGAGAAATTGATTAGCACGGAGAATGCCAAGACATCCGAGCTTATTGGCACAGGGATGGAAATCATAGATACCACCTTGGAAAGAGAAAATAAAGATGAATAGGAGTTGGACGCTGCACTGAAGGAGTTGGAGCATCTGCGCCGCTTGGCGAAATATTATCAGGACTCCACGTAGGCCACTATGTTCTTGAGAAGTGAATTCCATGATTCTTACAGTAAATTCACAAATGAGCGGAATCTTTTCATTACAGGGATAGCCGATTTCCAAGAAGACACCCTCATGGCACTGGTGATGTGCAAGGATATGGAAATATGGTACGAGAAAGATCATCAAGTGGTGTAAAGGATCATTTACATCAACACGGTTCAACAGGGTCAAGACACTGAAGAGCATGACATTCGGGTACTAATGGATAGCAACATCGACCGCATAAAGAATTCGGTCGAATACTAGGTAAAAATGGCCTAATAACCTCATCAGGAAATCCAGGAGAAATGGTTTGAGTTTGAAAGGATCTGGACCAAGATCAATTGGGCAATGAGAGACATCAGCCTCCCAAAATTCAGCACACCCGATGACTTTGTCGACTTGCATGACATAGTCAAACTACATGTCGGGCAAGACTCATCGTGAACTGTGGAGATAGAAAAGGTGGTGAACATTTCACCAGTTCAATTACAGTAGTTCATGGAGCACCCGATCAAGGCTCAGACAGTATTACAACAATTAAGCACTAAAGTAGTCAAGTATCGGGCATGTGCAATGGAGATAAAGGAGATCCTTTCGGCCCTGATGGACCAACACAGATTCTCGTATGCCAACACATGCGAGGAACTATTCGTCAAATGGTCAGAGTATGAGAAGAGTCATCCACTCAAGTGAAACCATTTGATGACTTTGATAAGACTAAGAGATGAAAGTTCCATGTGGCGATGTTTTTTTTTACTTAGCTTGCACTTTTGATAGTTATTTTTAGTTAATGATTTGTTATAAATAAGAGGATCGACCTTTTAGAAAGGGTCGATGGTTTTTTGCAAAGACCCTCATTTTTGGATTGTAAAGAACTATTTCGGAGCTGCCTTAATTGAGAAGTCATGTTTAGGACTAGAGAAAAAGTTTTTTTTTTTCATCAAAAGCGTGTGTGATTGGATCTGAAGAAGAATTATTTCTGATTTGATCTCATGAATGGATGTTGTAATGAGTAAGAGCCTCTGAATCTGTTGATAAGTTATCTAATTTAATATTTTTATAGTTCTTGTCTCTAATGATGAATATTAAATCGCTACATTAATATGTGGTTGATGATTAGAGTTAAGGAAACTATTTTTCTTGACATCGTTTATTGCATGTATGGTTTCTTCTGATAATTGTATCTCAGTCAATAATTGAAGCACCAGCAGGTTAATGTATTAGTACTAGACATGGTGTAGGTGTAAGAATCATGTTATGCATGCTTAAGAATAAGGGTTATCCCAAGCTCAACCTTCTTCAATAGTTAAGTTCTTTCCCTTTTGTTACCCAGCTAGTTTATACCAGCATTTATCTTGTATTGGTCCCACCTATAAGAGAAAATACAAAAAAAGAACGTTTGAACTGAAGGAGGAGTTTTCACAAGAAGACATCATGTCAATCACTACGTAAAGCCCATCGATTAATTGGCCGGATCGCAAGATTTGGAGAACCATTCCACAATTAAACGTTCTAGAGTCTAATTGGGCCTCGGTGGCGGGTTTGGTTCCTATTGTTGAGTTAAAGGGATTTAGGACCCCTCAACAGGTACCTTTAGTACATTCCAACGAATGAGAATAAATGAGTTGAGGTCAAACATTTGTGGAATCATTCGATCAGAGGTTAATGATGTAAACCTATTGTCAGAAGTGAGGAGGCCTTCCATTGAGGCATGCAGGTCCCAAGGTACTAACTCTTTTCAAAGTATAACTCCTAGATAATGTGTTGAAGTCAACAGGAAAAGACTCGTCGAAGGAGGGCCATGATGTATCCCCCATCATCGACATGAAACTGACACAGGAAAGTGATGTGAGATGGTGAATCGAATGAGTATGGACTGACATAGGAAATGGAAATTGGAAATACTACAGATGAATGGTTTGAAGTGAAACTTTCCTTGAACATGATGAGGCACGACAAATTACTTGGCAGCATTGACTCGACGAGTACGAAGAACATAATGTGACGATAATAAGAGAACTCTTCGACTGGAACTAAAAAATATAATGACACATGGAATTGGTATGAGTTAGAGACAAGTAGATTACCCAACTGTAATACGAGACACAAATAGATTCCATGTTCAACGCAAACAAGTTCCATGTTCAAGGGTGACAATAGCTACCATAAAGGATTCCAAACTCCTTGACCCTCTTCCTTCAATTTTTTCCCCATCCAGATAGATGAGTACCTCTTTCTTTCTTAACGAGATTAAGGAGGGTAACATATGCTCGATAAATCTCATCCTTTGAATCAATCCCTAGTCATATGTTTAATGAACTTGAGGAAGGAGCGGTTCAGTCATGTATGGTTCATGGAGAACGAACTCACTTAGGTCCTTCGATACATAATTTTACGAGCCCAAAGAAGGTAAACTGGGTGGTTTCTCATGTTTAGAGAGTCTGAAAAGAACTTAAAGAAAACTCCATGGATGACTTTTTCATAAATTTAGTCTCCCAAGCCCTAAAAAAGTGTAAAACAATACAGGGGAGAACTCTTCTAGTCATGCTTGACTAGAGTATTCATTTTTCGTAATTAGACTCATGAGGCCAAAAAAGAGATAAAATACCACTTGAAAGACGCCCTTTCAAACCTTTTAACTAGTGTGAAAGGAAGCAAGATCACTCGACAATATTTTCATGTTTGGGGAGTCTGAAAATATATTAAAGGAAACTCCAAAGTGTTCCTTTTTCCTATAGCTTTTAGGAGTCAGAAAAAGAGATAAAATTATACTCGGTATCCTATTCTCATGTATTAAAGAGCACGAGAAAGAACAAAGACTGAGCTCAGAACTTCCCAATGTAATGTCCAAAGGTTTCGAACAGGACCCATGGATAGTTGGTACTTTTCCCCCAGCTTGTGTGATTGAATCTAGTATCTTTTCTCCAGCATGATGTCTAAAGCCTAGAGATATCCCCCCCTAAGATTTGTTTCATCCACCGACTCTTCTCCTAATACCAAATTTTATACCCAATAGACTCTTGGTTACTAATAGGAAAATTTTCATTAAAGGAAGAAAGAGAATAAACCGACATAGGCGGATGAAATGTGTTAGCACAAATTCTTGCAAGATAGTGTTTTCTTCTCGTTTCGGGCCCCTGGTGTAAATGCATAGAAGAAAGGTTTGAAAATCGATCGAGTGTGTTTTATTCAAAGGCCGGAACCATGAGCGCCGAGTGCAGTCCACAGAAGGATCCCATTTCGGGCTCAAAATCAAGTGAGCAGGCACTTTGTCTTTTAGTGGTGAGGATCCATAGATGGGGTAGATCGACAACCATCCGGTAAGTTTGGGTCATAGAGTTGCACGTGGTCAGGCACCTGAGCTCATCTCCTATGGCCAAAATCATGAAACGATCAAGCCATTTCGGCATTTTGGCTACCGGGACTTCGAGAGAACAGAGGGTCTTATCCTTCCACTACATTTCAAAACCCTGAAGCCCGAAACGCCGAAAGGGTCTAGGCCAGAGGTGGTCCCACATTTAAGTATTGATCTAGGTCGTCCATCCAATCAGACGTCTGGAAAACGATCAAGCCATTTCGGCATTTTGGCTACTGGGACTTTGAGAGAACAGAGGGTCTCATCCTTCCACTGCATTTCAAAACCCCGAAGCCCGAAACGCCGAAAGGGTCCAGGCCAAAGGTGGTCCCACATTTAAGTATTGATCGAGGGCATCCATCCAATGGGACACATGGCGCACGATCAAGCCATTTCGGCATTTCGGCTACCAGGACTTCAAGAGAACAGAGGGTCTCATCCTTCCACTGCATTTCAAAACCGCAAAGCCTGAAATGTCGAAAGGGTCCAGGCCAGAGGTGGTCCCGCATTTAAGTATTGATCTAGGCCATCCATCCAATGGGACATGTGGCAAACGATCAAGCCATTTCGGCATTTCGGCTACCGGGACTTCGAGAGAACAGAGGGTCTCATCCTTCCACTGCATTTCAAAACCCCGAAGCCCAAAACACCGAAAGGGTCCAGGCCAAAGGCGGTCCCACATTTAAGTATTGATCTAGGTTGTCCATCCAATGGGATGCATGGAAAACAATCAAGCCATTTCGACATTTCGGCTATCAGGACTTCAGGAGAGTAGAGGGTCTAATTTTTCACTGTATTAGGAATCACTGAAACACGAAATGTCGAAAGCACCTTTGAAGGTAGGCACAAGGTCACAGCCCGTAGTCACGTGGGGTGATAGAAAGAATTGTGCGAAGGGCCAAAGTGTCGGGTTTAGCTGCAGAAGGGATCGTTGCGTTCTCCAGGTACCAGTTCAACTCATCCTCGATCTTGGTCCCTACCAAAAGTAAATGAAGGTGGGGGGAGGTAATTAAAACCTCGGCTCATTCATTGAATGCAAAGCATGGAGGTTCCGGCAGGCAGTCTGCCCAAGATGGTCCTGTATACTGGTTTTTTCCAAAGAAGCCATGTCGAGTCCTTGTCTGACCAGAGGAGTCTGCACACATTATTTTAGCCTTTAATGTTTCAGCTACCCCCCCTGCAAAGACCATGCAAAGTTAAGGTGATGTATGATGAAGGAGTTCAGGCCAGATTTGACTGAAGAGACACCACACCCTGGAATTTCTAAGACGCCCCTGTTGATTTAATGTTTAGGAGTATATTTACTCAGTTTTTGTATTCTTGTAAGTATTGATGGTAGAGCACAGCTCCCTATTGTAAAACTTTAATTTAGCCTATGGTTCTCTAGTTATAGAAGAACATTTGAGACTTCTTGTTTAATGGCAACCAACTTCTTCTTTTCCTTTTTTCCTCTGAACCTGAAAGCCCGGTCATGGATGATATAGTTGGGTGTTGCATAGCTATATAATGTAGGTTTGATTATATCAGTTCTACAATATTTTTAGGTTCATTTTGAAGTTTATTCGGCTCTGAGCGGATCTAATATCCGAGACTTTTCCTCTTTTGTAAAGGCTGCTAGAAGACCGGATGTCCAGAGCAGACTTTGTTTTCCCTCTCTTTCCCTCCACTTACTCATGACTATCATATCACTAGCTTAGATTAGGTCAAGACCTCACATGTCACTGTTGTTCCAGCCCAGTTTTCTGAGTTAGAACGATATGGTTCTGAGTTTCTTTCCATTCGATCAACCTCTACAAACAAATCGTGACATAAAATTGATGGGTGTCGGGATCTGCTCCTGTTGCAATCCAGGAGTGACTTCTGACACTAACATTTCTGGCACCGTTGCCAGGGACGAAGTTGAAAATTTTCCCCGAGATTGAATGACATTGAGCCTCTGATTCTGGTGGTGCATCAGGCATCAAAGCCTTTGAATATTGCTACTATGCACCTGGTGACTCCACTGTGGTGAACCTGTCATTTTAATTGTGGCTTTCAGAGGTAGACACACGTGGTCCCATCCACAGTTGCCTCTAGCTATGCCTGAAGCTAAGCCGCAGACAAGTTTCAGAAAAGGAAAGGCCCCCCAAGGAGAAACTTCCACCGTCGAACCAGGTAATTTGTCGTCCCCTTCTGTAGAAACTCCTTTTCTTCTCCTCAGCTTCACAACAGACAGTTTTCTGAAGCCTCCCATTTCTTGAATTTCGGAAGTGTTCCTGTCAAGTTGTCTCCTCCTGGTTTTGGACTAGAGGGAGAAACCCTTGTCACTTCCCTAACCCTTGTAAGACTATTTTCAGTATCCCCTGTTCAAGTTCCTTCCCCTCCGAGTTCTCCTCCACCTAATATCCCTATGGCAGGAGAAAATCCCCCCATGACCAGAATGGAAGCTATTATAGCCGCCAGGTATGCTCCCCTTCTGCTACCTCAGCCTCTCAACGCCCTTCCAGCAGATGGCTACCTCAAATAGCAGCCCAAGTTTACGGGCGAGGGGGACATAACTGCAGAAGAACACCTTGAATCCTTTTACAGTTTTACAGACGATCATGTCATCATGCATGCAGATGTGTGGATGAGGATTTTCATCCATAGCCTTGAGGGTGAGGCTAGAAAATGGTTTAGGGCCCTACCTCCTGGATCTGTTAATGGGATTGAGGCTTTGGATAATACCTTTTTGAGACAGTGGGGACACAAAAAAGACTTCATGTATTACATGATAGAGTTTGGATCTTTGAAGAGAAAAGAAGGAGAGTTTGTTTCTGACTTCTCCAAAAGATTTAAAAAAATGTACAATAAAATCCCCGCTAAGATTAATCCCTCAGAAGCCTCTGTGAAGATCACTTATGCTAGTGCTTTTGATCCTAATTTCCACCTCCTGTTGAGGGAAAGGAGAGCCACCACTCTGGTGCACATACAGGATGCAGTCGTAGAAGTAGAGTCGAATATATTGGTTGTTGACCGACTCAGGAGTAAGGCTGACAGAGACATATCCAAGAGGAGAAGTGAAGCCTCCTCATCCCATTCCTCTCCCCTTCCTCCTCAGACAGATGAGGTAACTAAAGTGCTGAAAGATCTTTCGGCTAGGATGGAAAGGTGAGAGTTAGAGGGGAAGCTCGTGTACAAAAATCCCCAGAATACTGACAACAGAGGTTTCAGGAGGCCTGGTAACAATGTGCCACATGTCTTCCCAAGGGATCCAAGGAGCAGAGACAGAGATTATTAGAGGATTCAGACCCCTCTCCAAAGCAACATAGTTTCTCATGAGGAAGGAGAGGAGATAGAAGAACTTGACCCTGAAATTCACTGCATTGAAGACACCTCCCCTTTTCCCCATTTGACTCAAGATGCATACGAAGAGTCCCTTATGAACATCCAAATCAATGAGTTGTCTAAAGGGGAGAAGGCTAACAACGCTCCTAATAGATACCATCTCAGGTCAAAGAAGAAAGATGATACTTTTGATAGCAAGGATTAGCCTCTCATAGCAGAAAGGCCTACTAAAGCTGCAACGATAACTACTAGAGAAAAGAAAGCTCAGAATACTTCGTCAGCAGCCAAAAAACCTGTCTCTGAGGTAAGGGAAACTCCTAAGCCCCTCTCCTCTTTTAGATTTGAGCATGAGATTCAGAAGATCAAAATTCTTGTACCCCTCTCAGAACTAGTTAAAAATGAATATTTCAAAAGGTCCCTCTCTAGGTTGCTACAATCTGATCCCCCCCAGCCTTCCACAGACTCAATAAATCTTCAAGATGA
This sequence comes from Picea glauca, assembly GCA_000966675.3. Taxonomy (NCBI): domain Eukaryota; kingdom Viridiplantae; phylum Streptophyta; class Pinopsida; order Pinales; family Pinaceae; genus Picea; species Picea glauca. Next base: position 375,245 of record JZKD02S1672757.1, read on the forward strand.
AAAGCCAGCAGTTGTCCTAGGTCCCCTGGTAGAAGACAAAGATGATTCATCCCCTCCCTTATACACATCCTTGAACATACATGATAAGGTGTTGCATAATTGCCTCATGGATTCAGGGGCTTCCCACAACCTTATGCCCAAAATAGTCATGGAAGAATTGGGACTGGAGGTGACGAAGGCTTACCATGATTTGTACTCTTTCGATTCAAGGAGGGTGCAATGCCTCATAGTCATCAAAGACTTGGTTCTCTTTGTTCCAGCTTCCAATGAAAAGTGTGGTCATGGACATTGTAGTAGTTGATGTTCCTCCCAAGTTCGACATGTTGCTGTAAAGATCTTGGATTAAAAAACTTGGAGGAACATTACAAATGGATCTCACATATGCTACCATTCTAGTCTTTGGAGGGGAACACTGGAGGTTGTACAGAGAAGCCCAGCTGGCCTACATTGTTAGTGATGAGGCAAATCCCACCAATCACCCTATCTTTGCACTAGACACTGATTTGGGATCTAGTTTGTTGTAGCTCAC
>JZKD02S1672757.1:377815-391381 GCA_000966675.3 Picea glauca
TCCCCTTAGGGTTTTGATTTGGTGGCCCTGCCATTGCAGCACCATTAAACCTAACCCTCCCGTCCTTAGGTTTAAGTCCTTCCAAGCCTTTAGTCTCTCTCTATTTGACTCCATTTACCCAAGGCACTAGTCTAGAATGCAACGTTGAGCCTTTTTGTGTTTAAACAATTTTTCAAACTCTCTTAATCTGAAAACCTAACTAACCCTAGTGATTCTACTAACCCTAATTGCTGATGACGTCTTTCCCTATTTGAACTTTTGTTTGGTCTAAAACTTGTGGCTAGGTCATCCATTGATAGACATACAAGTGTTGAACAATTTCATTGGCTAAAAAAGAAAAACGTTCACTTCATTGTCTAGCTAACCTAACCCTAACCCTAAGATGACATCATACCTATTTTTAACTCCTGTTTGGCTTAAAACGTTGTGGTATTTTCATCCATTGATAGACCTTGAGTCATTGATCATTTTCATTAGCTTAATTAGCAAAACGTTGTTCTCTTTTTCTATCAAAACTAGCATAAGATTAGGGCTGACGTCACCCTCAAATTGTATAGTAACGCAACAACAATATTTATATATGAGCATATTTAATGCATTGTGAGAACATAAGGATTGATTTTGTACATTGAATGCAAGTATCATTTTGTATTTATTGAAGAAGTATTATAAGCCATTTGTCTTTGTTTAGCAATCATTGAATTCGTCAATAATTACATTTATTATTTCTCATATGTGTTAAAGATAGTCACTAATATCTTGAAGTACTAACCACTGTCTCCACATTTTAGTTTTATTTGCCTTGTCTCGCAAACAGGTGCCTTTCTCAGTGGAATTACCTTCTCTTGGACTATCTTCTTGATTTGTGAAGGGAAAGCTTATCTTAACCTTTGAGCCTTAAACCCTTGATCCTTTTCCCTCAAAACCCCAGATTACTAGGGACGTCTCCCTTGGGATTAGCCACCCTAAATATAAAGAGCTCCCCATCGAGGTGACAGTGGGTGGGGAAGCTCCTGTTACGCCAGTTTCAGCCTTGTCTTCAAGCTACTTAAACCTTTCCTACAAACTGAGCGATAACACTCCTGAAGCCCCTTTTCAAATCAGAAGGTAGCCTCCTTTTAATCACGAGATGCCTCCTCCAACCACCTCTGTCTAGAAGATGTTTTTCAACGGGGCTTCTTCTAGTGAAGGTGTTGGCGCTAGAGTGGTGTTGGTGTCACCTTGTCAGGAAACCATGTCCCTGTCATACAAGCTAGAATTTGAAGCCACCAATAATGTGGCGGAATACGAAGCTCTGGTTCTGGGTTTAAGGGCTGCAAAGGAGATGGGGATAGAGGAGATAGCAGTGTTTGGATATGCTGAGGTGATTATTTAGCAAGTCAGAAACGTTTATCGGGCCAAGCATCCTCGACTCATGAGCTATAGAAATGAGGTGTGGGACTTGATTGACAATTTCTTCTCAGCTTTCAACATCTCTTTTGTTCCAAGGGAGAAAAATGCTTTGGCCGATTCCTTAGCCATTTTGGCGAGTCTGCTCAGGATCCCTCTACCGCCTAAGAGAAAATATGATGTTGAGATAAAATATAGGCTAGTTGTACCGGACAATGTCAGACATTGGAAGGTATTCGAAGACGATCTTGAAATTAAGAATTTTCTGCAGATTGTCAATGAATTTTCTGCATTGCACATTGATCAAGACCCTGACCTTGAAGGTCACCCCTGCCTTGAAGTATCTTTAAATAAAATTTCTAATCACCAGATTATTCAGCTGCCTAGCAATCACATTCTAAAGGGACTAGTCCCTTTAGAAAGATTGTTCGATGGTAATGATGTGGCAGTAAAGGGTGAAGTTTCGAATGAAGATGTCGATTCAGTTGAGTGCAACATTGGCACACAGGAGGAGCCTAAATTTGTCAGGTTCTCAAGCAGACTGACCCAAGAATAGAGAGCTGAATATACGGAGCTATTAAGAAAATTTATTGATGTGTTCACATGGACTTATGAAGACCTCAAGACATATGACATGTCTGTCATTGAACACAAGATCCCATTGAAGGATGAGGCTAAACCATTTAGGAAGAAGTTAAGACAAATAAATCCCATGTTGCTGCCTGTCATGGAGAGAGAAGTAAGGAAACTGTTAGATGCCCAAATCATTGTTCCCTTGAGATATTCTGAGTGGGTGGCCAATTTGGTCCCGGTGAGGAAGAAAAGTGGGGAAATCAGGCTCTGTGTTGACTTCAGAAACCTCAACAGGAGCTCAAAGAAAGACAATTATCCCTTGCCCAACATGGAACACATATTGCAGAGGGTAACTGGTGCATCCAGGATATCCATGGTTGATGGCTTCTCTGGGTATAATCAGATATCAGTCATGCCCGAGGGCAAAGAAAAGATGGCCTTCACCACTCCCTGGGGGACATTCATGTATGCCAAGATGCCATTTGGACTTATGAACGTAGGAGCAACTTTTCAACGAGCTATGGATATGGCCTTCATAGAAGAGAAAGACCAGTTTGTGGTGATCTATCTAGACAACATCACATTCTTCTCCAGGTCTGATATGGAGCACTGTTGTCACCTAAGGAAGGTTTTCCTAAAATGTTGGGAGTTTGTCCTTTCTTTAAATCCCAAGAAGTCTATTTTTGCTATGAAGGAGGGGAATTTGTTAGGCCATATATTATCAGCAGAGGGAGTGAGGATTGATCCCAACAGGGTAGAGGCAATTCAGACCCTGTCACTTCCTAGATCTAGGAAGGAAGTTCAGGCCTTTTTGGGGAAGATTAATTTTCTGAGGAGATTCGTCTCAAATTTTGTTGAGTTGGTGAAACACATCACAACCATGCTCATGAAATGAAGTGAAGTAAAATGGACTACTGAGACCAGGGAATATTTCATCCAAATAAAAAGGGCATTGACTGAGGCACCTGTGTTGATTAGTCCTAACTATTCCAAGGATTTTCTAATTTTTTCATTCGCTTCTTTTGATACAGTAGCAGCGGTCTTGTTGCAAAAAAACAAGGAAGTTCGAGAGCAGCGCATTCTCTTCTTCAGCAAGGCATTAAGAGATGCAGAGATCAGGTATGAAATCATTGAGAAACAAGCTTATGACTTAGTCAAATCTCTCAAATATTTCAGAGTCTATGTCTTGCACTCAAAAGTGACTACGTACGTGCCTTCAGCATTTGTGAAAGATATCCTTATACAGCCTGACATAGATGGAAGAAGAGCTAAATGGATCACCAAGATTTTGGAGTTTGACCTGGAGATAAAGCCCACCAAGTTGGTTAAAGGGAAGGGTTTAGCCAAGCTGTTGGTTGAATCCAATTGCAGGGCCTTGGGGGTTAGCTTCATAAATACTTGCTCGAAAAATCAGCCAGCTGAGTCATCCAGCAAAATCTCTCACGACGACTCATCACTAGAAAAATGCACCTGGTACCGAGACATTTTGTACTTTCTATAAGAGATGAAGCCTCCTGATGGAATGGGTAAAAGTAAGGCAAGAGATTTAAAAATAAATATGATAAGGTATTGCCTCATTGACCAAGTCTTATACTGGAGAGACCCCCTAGGGGTTTTCTTGAGGTGTCTGAGCCCACAAGAAGCCCAGATAGTTATGTTTGAGTTCCATGGTGGCCTTTGTGGAGGGCATCATTTTTGGAAGACCACAACTCACAAAATTCTTAGGGATGGGTACTACTGCCCCACCTTGTTCACTGATGTCTGCAGAGAAGTTAGAGATTGTATCAAATGCCAAAGGTTCTCAGGAAAGCAACAGCTCAACTCACTGCCACTAAAGTCTATGGTAGCTTCAACACCTTTTCAACAGTGGGGGTTGGACTTCATTGGGGAGATTCATCCTCCTTCGAGTGGCCAACGCAGATGGATCCTGACTGCAACAGACTATTTCACTAAGTGGATAGAAGCGGCCCCCACCAGGAGTGCTTCTCACAAGGTTATTATCAGCTTCCTGGAGGATATCATAGCCAAATTTGGCTGTCCCAGCAGAATTGTCACTGATAATGTTGCTTCTTTCAATTTTGAGCCTCTGATTAAGTTCTGTGAACAGTTCAAAATTTCACTGATTCACTCCACCCCCTATTATCCTCAAGGAAATGGACTCGCAGAATCTTCCAATAAAATCCTAATCAATCTCATCAAAAGATTTTTGGAAGACAATAAGAAGGCCTAGGATTCAAAGCTCAAATTCTCTCTATGGGCCAATCGAGTGACAACGAAAAAGTCCCCGGGCACCTCACCTTTTCAACTAGTTTATGGGACGGAGGCTATTTTTCCCACTCAACTCGCGTTACCTGTAGCAAAATTCTTCCAGGATCTTGAAGGAGAGCCAGACCATATGGTCAGAAGGATTCATCAAATAGTGGAGGTGCAATAGATCAGGGAACAGGTGATGGACATGGCCCATAGTCACCAGCAAAAGGTCAAGCATGCTTTTGACAGGAAGGTCACAAAGAAGGAATTCGAGATCGGGGATTTGGTGCTTAAGTGGGATGCACCCAGGTAGGATAGGGGCAAACACAACAAGTTTGATGTCCTCTGGATCGGACCCTTCAGGATCACTGAAGTGTTCTCAAATAACACTTATAAGTTGCAGGATTTGGAGGGTGAGGAAGTTTTTAATGGCCCAGTAAATGGGCATTTCCTGAAAAAATGTTTTGTTTAAGCTGTAGGTGGCTCCTTGTTTTGTAAATATTGTCCTTTTAATTGTTTATTTATTTATTTTCAACTTAATAGACGACTCCATAGCCCAATAGCAAGGCACTGAAGCTGCAAATGAGTTCTTAGAGCATCGCAAGGACGACTATATCCCCCATGGAGCCTAATGTTAGCGCAAATTCTTGCAAGATGGTGTTTTCTTCTGGTTTCGGACCCCTGGTGTAAATGCATAGAAGTAGGGTTTGAAAACTGGTTGAGTGTGTTTTATTCAAAGGCCACAGCCATGAGCATCGAGCACAGTCCACAGAAGGAGCCCATTTTTGGCTTAAAATCAAGTGAGCGAGCACTTTGTCTTTCAATGGCAAGGATCCACAGATGGGGTAGATCGACGACCATCGGATAAGTTTGGGTCGTAGAGTTGCACATGGTCAAGTGCCTGAGCTCATCTCCTATGGACAAAATCATGAAACGATCAAGCCATTTCGGCATTTCGGATACAAGGACTTTGAGAGAATAGAGGGTCTCATCCTTCCACTGCATTTCAAAACCCCAAAGCCCAAAACGCCGAAAGGTTCCAGGACAGAGGTAGTACCACATTTAAGTATTGATCTAGGCCGTCCATCCAATGGGACGCGTGGCAAACAATCAAGCCATTTCGGCATTTCGGCCACCGGGACTTCAAGAGAATAGAGGGTCTCATCCTTCCACTACATTTCAAAACCCCAAAGCCTGAAATGTCGAAAGGGTCCAGGCCAGAGGCGGTCCCACATTTAAGTATTGATCTAAGCTGTCCATCCAATGGGACACGTGGCGCACGATCAAGCCATTTCGGCATTTCGGCTACCAGGACTTCAAGAGAACAGAGGGTGTCATCCTTCCACTGCATTTCAAAACCTCGAAGCCCAAAATACCAAAAGGGTCTAGGCCAGAGGCAGTCCCACATTTAAGTATTGATCTAGGCCGTCCATCCAATGGGACGCGTGGCAAACGATCAAGCCATTTCGGAATTTTGGCTACCAGGACTTCGAGAGAACGGAGGGTCTAATCCTTCAACTGCATTTCAAAACCCCAAAGCTCGAAACGTCGAAAGGGTCTAGGCCAAAGGCGATCCCTCATTTAAGTATTGATCTAGGCCATCCATCCAATGGGACGCATGGCAAACAATCAAGCCATTTCGGCATTTCGGCTATCGGGACTTCAGAAGAGAAGAAGGTCTCATTTTTCACTGTATTAGGAATCACCGAAACATGAAATGCTTAAAGCGCCTTTGAAGGTAGGCACAGGGTCACAGCCCGTAGTCACGTGGGGTGATAGAAAGAACTATGTGAAGGGCCAAAGCACCAGGTTTAGCTGCAGAAGGGATCGTTGCGTTCTCCAGGTACCAGTTCAACTTGGACTCGATCTTGGTCCCTACCAAAAGTAAATGAAGGTGGGGGGAGGTAGTTGAAACCTCAGCTCATTCATTGAATGCAAAGCATGGAGGTTCCGACAGGCAATCTGCTGAAGATGGTCCTGTATACTGGTTCTTTCCAAAGAAGCCATGCCGAGTCCTCGTCTATCCAGAGGAGTCTGCACATGCTATTTTAGCCTTTAATGTTTCAGCTACTCCCCCAGCAAAGGCCATGCAAAGTTAAGGTGACGTCTGATGAAGGATTTCGAGCCAGATTTGATTGAAGAGACACCACACCCTGGAAGTTCTAAGACACCTCTGTTGGGTGAATGTTTAGGAGTATATTTACTCAATTTTTGTATTGTTGAAAGTATCGATGGTAGAGCACAGCTCCCAATTGTAAAGCTTTAATTTAGCCTCTGGTTCTCTGGTTATAGAAGAACATTTGAGACTTCTTGTTTAATGGCAGCCAACTTCTTCTTTTCCTTTTTCCCTCTGAATCTGAAAGCCTTTGCATGGATGATCCAGTCAAGTGTTTCATAGCTATATAATGTAGGTTTGAGTATATCAGTTCTGTAATCTTTTTAGGTTCATTTTTAAGTTTATTCGGCTCTGAGAGGATCTCATATCTGAGAATTTTCCTCTTTTGTAAAGGCTGCTGGAAGACCGGATGTCCAGAGAAGACTTTATTTCCCCTCTCTTTCCCTCCACTTACTCACCACTATCATATCACTGGTTTAAATTAGGTCAAGACCTCACATGTAACTGTTGTTCCAGCCCAGTTTTTTGAGTTAGAACTATATGGTTCTGAGTTTTTTTCCATTTGATCAACCTCTACAAACATATCATGACATAAATTGATGGGTGTCGGGCGCTGCTCCTGCTGCAATCCAGGAGTGACTTCTAACGCTAACAAAATGAAGGTTAAGTTATGATATCTAGTGAAAGACTCAAGTCAACATTTCTGAGATCTGGTGAAAGACTCGACTCAATATTTACGAGATCTAGCAAAAGACTCGACTTAATGGGAGAGGTGGTTATTTCATTTTTTAACGAGCTTGACATAGGAAAAGAACTTTTCTCATGACCTATAGGTTCAATTCTCAGACCTTTGTTTCATTTTTTAATGATCTTGTCAAAGAGAAGAAAATTATGCTCGCAAGGTAGGTTTCAATTTTACACAAGATTGAAACTAGAAAAACTATGCTTGAGGCCCTCTGTTTCATTTTTTAATGAGCTTGACATAGAAATGGGAACTTTTCTCTAACCTGGTTTCATTTTTTAACGAGATTGAAATCAACAAATAAACTATGCTCAAAACCTCTACTTGATCATGGCCTCCAAGAGGACAATGCTCTGAAAGGAATGCATGTCAAGGGACAAACCTCAATCATGGATTCCAAGAGATCTTCACTAGATGGAAGATCCACACTCTGGAATGAATACATGTCGATGGCCACGATAGGGGTAGGGAGATCAGGCTCTAATAGCCCTATAGAAGAGATCACCATGTCAACTACCAAATCAAAACCGGAAGAAGGGATAGATTCCTTCTCATTCGTAGTTGAATGCATGGGACAGGTTACAACATAATTGACCTATGACGAGGTGGATGTCGTTGGCATGTAAGGAACATTTAGGGATGTCGGATGGTTGACCATCATATGAGGGCCAATTAATTAAATTTTGTCTATGGTCACTATGTTTCCATTGTTAAGGAAACACATCACTCAAAAGAGTGTCGACATAAGAGCCTTCATAACATAAACATAGTCTCACCCGAGGAGAAAATTAAAATCCAAGGGGTCGTGGACTACCATCACATCGATATAGATAGTTTTCCCTCCTAAAGTAACAAGAAACTGAGGAAAGATCCCTAAAGTTTAAGTAACTCTTTTGTTCAAAGTCAACAGATTCTAAGTCACTGGCACAAGATGAGGAGAACCTAAATATTGCCAAGCAATTGAGGAAAAAATACTAACAGATGCACCTTCATCGACAATAGTCTGAGGAATGTCCCTACCAAAAACCTAAATAGTTATTTGGAAAGGTATATAGGAAGGAAGACGAGGTTCCAACAGTGCACCCCAATCTAAAATAATGGGCTCATTACTCAGAGGTGGTTCCATTGGAATGGATGAAGTGCCCCCTTGTCCAGAAGAATCCATAGAAACAAGAAAGTCATGAGCGGCATCCTCACTCTTCAAATGAGGAGTGGGATTGACCAAGGGTGGTATTGGATCAATTACTTTAACTTCACTCTCCAAGGGGAGAGTGGGATCGAGCAAAGGTGAAATCGAATCGATCACTTGATCAACCGACTCATCTGATGATGGGACCAGATAGATTACCTGATCAACCGGATTGACCAGTTCATCAATGAATGGTGGGTTCGGATATGTAAGTTGTTGTTAGACATCAAAAATATTTTTGAACATATGTGAAGCCTCATCCATACAAGGGAAAAGGTAACTGCGGTGCATCTCCTTACATAACAAGCAAGGAAATTTGACTTTACCCCTCTTACTTCCAACCTGATTATCACTAGTTGATGGTTTGTCACCAACATGATTTGCGACAGCTGATGACATGGGTTGAGAACCCTGATACCACACTTCTACAACCTTTGGAATACCAAAGAAATCCTTAAGAAGGTGGTCACCCTTACGAATCCTACAAGGGAATTTGGGCTTCTAATGCGTCTTGGTGGACTTGTAGACATTATCAACACCCCCAGCATGATGAAAAGTAGTTAGTTGATTATTATTGGCACAAGCCTATTTTGGGAGAAAGAACTATTTTTGGAGTGTGCACCTTAGGAGGCAGGAAAACAGCATGCAGAAAAAGAAGGAAAAAGAAACATGGCACACATGCAGAAGGGCCTAACTATGCTAGGGTTAGGGTTTTTGAAAAATATTGTAATGGTTATAAGTCGATAGAATAGTATAAATAAATACCTAGGAGGTCTAGGTTGGGGGTTGGTTGGGAAGCTATTGATTATAGTAAGTTTTGTTATGGTTCATGTGGCAAAGTTGAATAAGGTAGTATTTGAGGGTTAGGTCACATGCTGAGGAGATTGGTGTGATCTAGTCAGCCTCCCAGAGGGTAATTACCCTCATTTTGATTGTAATATTTAAGATGTAATGTGTGTAGCATAGATTTTGCGGAAGAATAAATAAAAGAGCAGAGAATCCAGATCTTTGTGGACATAGCCCCAGGAGGGGGTGAACCACGATAAAATGTTTTGTTCTATGTGATTGTTAATGAATGATTTTACTATTATGTTAATCATTATCTCAAGAATGAATGGTTAAAACTAGCTATAACAACATGCATGCCTAGGTTTAAATTTGAATGAATCATAGAAGTAGATGAATGATTAATGATGGTGATGCACAAGGAAAAGGACCTAACCACAATCCCCACTCATTACTAGACTAAAAACACCTGAGTATTGCAGTCGCCCATAAATCTATCTCGGGTGAGACTACGTTGTGCACCCTGTGCATAGCGTTTCCTTTTGGTTTACTAGGAGGGTCGATAGTTTTGAGGGTTTTGTTGGAAACCTATTTGAGATCAGAACTTGGGTCAGCCCAAGTAACCAACAAATGGTTCCATTGCCGAGAAAGAACTGCACAGGATTGAGTAGATGGGATTTGTGGAAGAAAAGCGTGGAGGATGAAAGTATTGAAGGGAATGTTTAGGCCATGGAATCCAACAAAGGTGGATATTCAAAGATGGTTGAGAACAAAGGAACTTGAGTTTGTGCATAAGGACAATAGAAACCCTAAGTTGACACCGCGCAAATATCTCGACAAATATGTGTTTAGCGACTTGCATGAGGCATTTTTCTGTGATTTCCCACATCTGTTACAAGATTGGTTATTGAGGTTGAAGGAAAACTACCCTATGAATCAGATCAGACAACTAGAGTGGCATCCTATGGAGATCTTGCAGTTACATCAAGTTAATAAAAAATTCACGTGTGCAGTAGATTTCTAGTTAGACAGTATTGTTGTAGGGCTTATCACCAAATTTGTAGTAGATACCGCAAAGTCCTACACTGATGGAGTGTGCACTGTGGCAGATTTTGAAGTGATAGATATAGTATATGGCACAACACCTTACCCATCATTACTTGGATTGGATTGGGCATTTGATAACCAGGATGTGATCAACCTGAAGATAAGGAAAATGACTTTTGAATCAGGAAAATATAGATTTATTTAACCATTGGATCCTTCATAATAATAAAGGTTTGTAGAGGCAACTTGTTTGGATCTAGAAGAAATAAACTAGTTTTACACAACCACTGTGCAAGAAGAATATTATGTCAACCCAACAACAGATGGGGTACTTAGCTGGAGAAGCATTACATCATGTGCTTCGGACTCAGACATGAGTTTGGAGAATTGGAAACAACGACTACATGAAGTATCCACAAGGAGGTGCGCAAGAATAGACTGTGCAGTAAGATGGGTTGGTACAAAGATAAGGGAGCCTCCTAGTTTTCATGGGCTAAATGACTTAGAGTAATTATTGAAAAAATATGAGGAGGAAGTGTTGGAAAATCAGAGGTTTTTATCCCTGGATATTTCACTCAAGGCAACACCTGCAATATGGTGGGGTGCGCACAAAGAAAAAATCTAGGACTGGTATTAGTGTGAATGACTACTGCGCATTAGATTTGGCATAGAACATGGGATAAATACAATGAAGAAGTATGATGGGTGAGGAACACTAGTGGAACACCTAGAAAAATGTAGAATACAATGGAGGATGACGCCACCATAGGAATGGCCTCATCACTTTATTCACACATTGGAAGGGATCCCAGGGAACTAGTACATAGACCAGGAAATGTGCAGAGGCACTGCAGAATGGACATGATTATAGCATAATTTTGTAGTAACCTTGATGCAGGAGTATCGCTGCACCTCAACACGCACCAGTCAGATTTCACACATGGTGCACATTTAAGGGAGGATAGGTGTCGCCCTCTCATTTTGCCTCGATAATCCAAGGCGTGATCTAGACATTTAATGAGGACAAGCTGGAAGAGCCAAGTTGTGCAATCACACAAGCTAGATATAAGGTCACCATTAAGTTGTTGACAGAACGAGGGATCTGCATCCAATTTGGAGTAGATTTCCATCATTGTAATTTTCCCTTTCGATAGGAAGGGGGGGAGCATTGACTGAAGGTTGATATATGGACAAGAAGATGGATAAGGGAAAAAATAAGGAGGCCATGGACCCAATCATGATGGAAGAGGACTAGATAAAGAAGAAAATGGAAAAATCTGGAAATACATGCAATGGAAGACCTTACCATTATAAGATGAATAACAAGAAGAGATTCATAACCGATAGATATCAGGGCTTTATGAGCAATGAAGAAGAGGTACAGGATCTCTGGGTTGTGGAGAAAATTGAGGAAATCCTACGCGCAACGTACGAAAGGAAAACAAGAGGCCTAGGGTCAAGAACAAAAGGAAAAAATCCAGTCCAGATCATCGTCAGTGTGGAACCTACAACCCCATGTGCGACTAATACACCCAAAAGAACACCATTGTTTAGACAATCGAATTTTAGTGGAAGAAGAGAAACAGGACAGGGTTCCAATCAAGGAAAATTAATTGGGGGAGAAATTTCAGGAAGTAACATTCAATTATCTACACCACCCAGAGGAAGTAGTTCAACACAGTTCAAAATGGCAGGACAAGATCCTATGATCAGATTATTAGAATTTTGGTGAGAGGCATCAGAGGACCCTAAAAATCATTTATTCATCTGTGAGAATATATGGGAAGCAAACAAGATCACAGATGAGGATACAAAGCTCGTGCAGTTAGCTATCACACTAAGAAACCGTGCGATGGATTGGTACATGAGCCTAGATGTAAAGAGTCCACAAGGAGTACTAAAGACTATCACAGACGTGAAAAAACTATTGGTAAATGAGTTTGAGAAGCCAAGATCAGAAGACCAGTACATGAATGAAATGATTTGAATAAGGAAAAACCAAGTGAGTATGTTTGGGATATTGATCAAAGGTTCAAACATATGAAAGGTAAGTTGAAATATTCAATTACTGACATGCAACATAGGCACTTATTTGTGAACTCGTTGTTACCAAACTTGAAGTATCCTTTGAGACAACATAATTTCCAAAATCAGGAAGAGGCTCTATAGGAAGCCCTACAACTGGAAGGAAACCAGTATTAGTATATTGATCCAGCAATAGAGGAGTTGAAGGAGGATCTTAAGAATCCGACCTTTCAACTGAACCAAAATAAGGGAAAAGAGAAAAGAGAAGTTGTTTGGTGTACACTATGTAGGACAGAAGGACATCATAAGAACGAATGTCCAACTTTTGCGCAGTACTTGGAAACAGGGGTTCCAAACCCCTTTCTAATAGGAGGACCATGGTGTGATATTTTTAATACACATGGGAATGATCCATATCATTTTCCAATGATGCAGAAGTATAAGACAATACCAAAAATTTCATATTGCAATTTGTGTAAATCAGTGGGTCATGGTTATAAGGATTGTAGAACGCTAGAACTGATGAGAGAAATAAATTCATACACTTACAAGGTGCAAGTAGAGATGATGACATAGCAAGCTACACCTCATTTCATCGAGGTTCCACCACCATACAACAATACACAATCGCAGTACAACAATGCGTAGCCCCAGTATAACCCTATGCAGTATAACCTGATACCCCAATACAATGCACCGTGAGGAGATCGAGGTGGATACAGAGGTGGAGGACAAGGTAGAGGAGGATTTGGATGAGGTAGAGGACTAGTAGTATGCCACAACTGGAAAAATCCAGGACATTATGCAAGGGATTTTCCACTTCCACCAACGACATGTATGTACTGTCACACAATGGACCATGACACAGAAGATTGCCCAACACTCTTGGGAAAGATTCAAGAAAAAAGGAACCAAAACAACCAGAATGTCTAGTGCATTTCTGTAGAAGCTAGGGATGATGGGAAAAACATCAATATATTCACTCAAGGAGGAGCCAAGATAGTATTTGATGCATAAAAACATGATCCAACTCAAAACCAATGGGTCAAGAAGAATACTGAGCCACATAAGTAGTTTGATGCACAAAAAGAAAAGGAAACATTTAAGGAGGCCATATAGGATCTTCTCAAGAATAATGTTGTGTCTACATCAGTTGCGCAACAAACTCAGGAACCACCAATGTACGAGATGGCATCTTCAATGGACCATAACAGTAAAGGACAACCTTTAGAGAAAGTAAGTACCATAAATACTTTTCTGCAATCCTGTGTTAAGTTATTGAATGATTCATATTTTTTTAATGTCTTACAGAATCTACTAGAAAGATGTAACACAGAGGTATAAGGGAATTTAGATTAGAAAACAGTCAATCATCTCCATACAAGAAGAAGGACAAGTAGAGAATTCAGGATAAATTCCAACATTGGGGACTTCAAACTGGGAGATATC
>JZKD02S1672757.1:419801-452434 GCA_000966675.3 Picea glauca
GGTTTTTGGCGAACTCTCGGCCATGCATGGCTCGGAGTTCCAGTTAACTGACAAAAAGCCTCGTGTCCCGGTGGAAAATTTCCTGATTTTTTGCTTTGTTAGGTACCCGCGGGCTATTTTGGGTTAGCCTGCGGATACCCGTGTGCAGTATAAGGACAGCAAGCGGATGCCCACACCCAGTGAGAAGTTAGGGCGCGGGTTGCTTGTTTTAAGTGGCTTTTTGAGGATTTGCTCAGCATGGCTTTGGCTAGGAAGAGGCATGAGTTGGCCTGATGCCAGGTAAACCTGTATAGTGCATTTTAGGGTTATAACAGGAACTACACTTAGTGGAATCACTTCCATGGGCACTGTCTATTCCTTTTCCTTTACCAACCTTTCCAACTCTGCTTCCATCTCCTTGATCTGTGCGTTCTGTTCCATGATTAACATCAACATTTATTCTTTTTGGTCCTCTGTCTCAACTATCTCTCTAGCCTGTGAGTCCTCGGTAGTTGGAAATTTTAATTGCTTCCTCAAGGATGCTATGTCAACATTATTTTTCTTTAGCAGCTCTTCAGCTACTTTCACATCTAAGGGGTCATACCCTATTTTTAGTACCATCTCTTCCAAAGACTTGATCCTGTTGTCTTTTGCGAAAAAAAACACTTTCTCCAGCTTTAGTTGAGTCTGAACATTGTTCATAGAGACCTGCAACTTTGCAGCAGTTGTGGAAGCGTTTGCCAATGTCGAGAAAACCATTTCTCTAGTCTACTTGTGCAAATCCATCTAATTATCTGGATGTACTTCTTGGGTGTCAAATTCAAATGTTGATCTTTTGTAATCAGTGATTTCCTTTGGATGGGGCACTTGTGCCTACAAAAATGCCATGTGCGTTCTCTGTCTTTCTATATCAAAATAAGAGAGAAACCTATGTTGTGTTGTGGACATTTGCTTCCAGAACTAAGCATAGGTGTTGTTGGTCATCATATTGTTCTTTTTCTTAATCAAATCATATTTTTCAAAAATACTCAATTTTGCAGGCCCTTGAGATGGCTGGGAAGTCAAAGTAGTATCAATCTTCTTCTTTGATGAAGAGGTAGACATCATTTGTTGAATGCTTGAGAACAATGGTGAATGTTCTCCCTTAACTATTGTGGTGGACTGGGTCTCTTCCTCTCCCAAATTTTCAGTTGTGTGACTGGTTTTAGGCCTTTTCTTGTACACCTAAAAATCCTCTACTGACACTTCAGTGACTGAAGGTGAGACATCCTTTCTAGGTATTTTCTCCTTGGGTATCTGTGGAGTAGTGGTCTGTGAAATGATGGCTAGAAGAGATTGTTGTTCAGCATCTTCCATCGTGTTCACCTCCCACTCTCTTTGGTTCATAAATTTCTCGATCTTTGGTTTAGGCACATGAGCATATGGGGAACTTTTATTCCTCAATCTCATTTCTGCAATAATCCCACATGGATCATAGTGCTAAGGAAAACTGATGCCAAACTTCATTTCCTTTAGTACCTTGTTTTCCTCTTCCCCGACAGCTCGATTGTTATAGATAAAGGATCCTATCTGCCCTTTAATTCTCAACTGTTGTTTCTTCTTCAAAGCTACAAAATGTATGTCATCTGAATTGATCATTTCCTGATGCATTCCAAGGCAAATATACTAACAAGTACATATCTGGGAAGTTTATAAGGAGCCAACTCACATCCATAAATTCTTATTTGCGTGTGATTCTAATACAGATACCAGTCTTCGGTCTTGGCGAGGTCTGAGAGGTGTAAAATTCTTTGGATTTCCTCATTCATCCTCGATTCTTGTCTACCACTGAGCATTCTTACCACTGGGTGGTAAAACTGCTCAATGAATTGCTTGAAATTAAACTCTGTGGAGTTTTTTCTTAGTCATGAAGTCCAAGAGGTGATTGGTTGTGATTTTTCATCCTAGTCCAGTTTTTGCATGGGAAATAAGAACTTATCTGCTTGAAAGAAAATGAACATGTAAGCCAGTATTGAAGAATACTGGAACATGCCCTTTGTGGGAAATCTAAAAAGTTTCTCATGCATGTTCTCAGCTAGAAAATTGTTGTAGTCGAAACGGGTGGTGGCTTTTTCTTCGGTAGGGAAAATGCACAGGAAAACCAGGATGGGATCGTCCACCCATTCATCTGAATAACAACCGAGCAGGAAACATAACGATGAAATGACTTGGTTACCTTTTTTTTAAAACATGGAAGAATGGTAGGGGGGATTTTTCTTGGGGAATTGGGCATTCTGTGGGAGGAAAAACTCGAAAATCTACGCTCTCTGGGGAAAAGACAAATTATGGTACATTTCAGTTAGAACTTCAATGGTGAAAGTTGAGGGGGATTCGGCTCTAGGTATTTGCATCATCTAGTCAATGGCCTCGGGTGTGATAGTGAAAAGGGTCTCTCCAGACGATGAAACAATAGCTCTCTGATCCGGGAGATAATGTGTCTGGCACTTGAGGGAGGACTCGGGAAAATGGTGAATTTGGGGAAAAAGATATAGTGGGAGATTGGACTCCCAGAGTCCAATCTCATCACTTTGATCCAGGAAGGTGTCCCTGAACCATGAATGCAATTCTGCAAAATCGAATTCGCATTTGGTCTTTGAGATCAGGTAATCTTTGTCAGCTAGCAGAATCTGGTCGAGATCGATAAGAGGCAGGAGGAATGGATTTTCATCGACCTCTGATCTCTTATATTTTGGTGCCATCAATTCAACTGGTACCTACAACTGAAAACAAAAATGTTAGCAAGTGATTGGCTTTATCTCGGTATTGGCTGAAAATGGCGGGGGAAATGAGCTTTTGGTATGTGGAAAATGTGAACGGTGTGATAATGGTGGAGACGGGATTAAATTTGGGCGAACGGGTATCTTTTGGGCACAGGGGACAGGTCAGCAAGCTAATGGATACATTAGCCTGTATTAATTGGCCAAAGGATAACTTGGGTATGAGGTGGAAAGTAAAGGATGGGTGACGCGTGTGCCAGGATGATGTGGTAGGCGGTGATTGGAGGGTAGGTGAAACGGGACCTGACGTATGATGGGTAAGTGGGTAAAATATGTCAGTGAAGTGATGAGACAAGACTTATAAGAGGGGGTAGTGGAGTGTGACATCACGAGATGGCGGGGTAGTGGAGTGTGATGTCATGAGGCGGTGGTGGTATAGCAAGGCTAGTATGGTGGTATGCCGTAGGGGGGGGGTAGGGAGTAACTGGTTTAGAGCAAGGGGGGTCTAACGTAACAGATTTTCTCCATGTTAGGATGGGGCCCCCTAGGAAAAACAACCATATCGGACCCCCCCCCCCACCATTAAAGATAGAACGATTGGGGGGGTTCGAAATCTCTTGTCGGCCATAGATCTGAGCGTTGTTTTCTCAACTGTTTATCTCGACGCACCCTTTAATCACAGAGCGCGCAACATATTTCTTTGCAGAAACTTAGGATAACGCGTATTTTTTGGGTTTTAGCACTATTTCCTCTCATTTTGATCACCAAGGGGTTAGAAAACATCAATCACACATCAAAACCAAGAATCTTGACCATCATTAGGCTTGTTTTATTGAAATAAAACCAATTAACCTATGTTCTATCCTATTTATCTAACGCATTCAACCCAAATTAGACTGTTGGGTTAATAATTACTCTACCCTAGGGCTATTTGACCAAGATTAAATAGTTTGATCAAATTTATTCACTACCTAGCCTATCTACTTGGCTAAGATTAAACAGTTTAGCCAAGCTTTATTCACTAATCCTATCCACATAAATTCGAAAGACTTGACCATGTTTAAACTATATAGATCAAGTCATTATTATTGCATGGGGCCTTATCCATTTTTATGCCCTCTTTTATCTTTTTCTTTTCTTTTATTTTCTTTTCTTTTTCTTATTTTTTCTTTTCTTTTCTTTTTCTTATGTTTTATTTTTCTTTTCTTTTTGAAAATAATTTGCAAAATGAAATATTATTTACAATCAAATTAGACCAAGAGTGAAAATTTTCCAGTCACCAGTTGATCCTATGAAACATAGGGTTATAATAGTGGCTCCACCTAGGGATGGTACTCTCCTTGTGAAGTGCCAAGAACCTGCTTCCTGATGTCGTGAAAGATTTTCTCTAGAGCTTCTTATGTTATTTGATTTGTTTTATTTTGAAAATTTGGTGACATTGGCCAATGGATTAGGGCCTTCTCTGCGGGCTTCAACCATATGATTAACATCACCCACTCATAATATGAAAATAAAAGAAATGGTTTGTACAATGGAAATGGGTGACAAGAGCCTTTATTGGGATGGTGAATAATGCTTCAACATCCTGCCATTCACAGGTCCGCCTGGCAAGTCTGTTACATCACTATTCTTGAGTAGAAAAGCATTATTTCCTCTGAATTCCTGAATGATGTAAGGGGCCTTCCACAAGCTATCAAACTTTCCATGTTTACCCTTATCTTCATTTCTCGAATCCCACTTCAGTACCAAGTCACCTAACTCAAAATCATCTTCTTTAGTTCTTCTGTCAAAAATATTTTTGATGTTTTCCTGGATGACCTGAGTTTTGTTGTATACCTCTTCCCTGGACTGTTGTAATTGGATCATTTGATTTATTCTCCTTTGGGAATCATTTGGCTCAGCCTGCATCTCTTGCAACAATTTCATGACATGGACCCCCAAAGAGGTAGGGAAAACTGCTTCAGTGCCATAAACCAATTGGTATGGAGACATACCAATTGATCTCTCAGTGGTCAGACTGTCAGCCCAAAGTGAGAAAACTAGCTTGTTATACCAGGACTTCTTATTTTCTTGCAGTGTCTTCTTAATGATATTTACCGGAGTTTTATTGGAAGACTCAACTAGCCCATTTCCCTGAGGGTAATAAGTTGTGGAGTGTCCCAAAGTAATGTGATACTGGCTGCAAAATTCTATAGGCTTTTTGGATCTGAAGGCCGCTGCATTGTCAGTTATGATTTTTCTAGGACATTCAAAACGAGACAAGATATTATTTTCCAAAAATTTAATGATGACAGATTCAGTGGCTTGCCTGCATGGTATAGCTTTGATCCACTTTGTGAAGTAGTCTATGACAGTGAGGATCCACCTATGTTGGCCCAAAGAAGGAGGGTGTATCTCTCCGATAAAGTCCAAACCCCATTGCTGAAATGGAGCTTCAACTGAGATAGGTTTTAGGGGCAAAGGCAGGAGCTTCTTTTTACCTTCAAAAACTTGGCATTTATGGCATGAGGTGACTGTTTGATGTACATCAACGAACAATGTGGGCCAGTAAAAACCAGCTCTGAGAATCTTGTTAGACATAGTCTTCCAACTTAGATGCCTACCATAGTCTCCTGTATGAAAATCCTGCAGAACCTTGTCAGCTTCATCTTTTAACAGGAAATTAAGCAGGATACCTCCAGGATCTTTCCAATAAAGATCACCTTCTAGAATACAAAATTTCAATGCTTTTAGTTTCAAAAACCTAGCTTTAGTTTTAGTTAGACCAGTGGGAGCTTGTAAATTATGTAGGACAAATATGAGGTCTATGTACCATGGAGAGTTTAGGAATACCTCTTTCATGCTTGGAGTTGCCTTCTCTCCCTGCTCATCTACTGCAGCCAAGAAATTAATATCTAAAGCATGGAAATTGGATTTAGCTATCAACTTTTCTAAACCCTGGCCTTTGATCAGTTTAGTAGGTTTAATCTCTATATCATATTCCAGAATAACAAAAATCCACTTTCCTCTCCTACCATCCGAATTATCCTGAGTCAGAATATCCTTTACCACTGCATTTGGAACATAAGCAATTGTGTGGGAAAGTAGAATATAGACTCTAAAATCCTTTATGGATTTCACTAGAGCAAAAGCTTGTTTCTCCATTATTTTATAATTCAGCACAACATCTCTCAAGGATTTTCTGAAAAAGGCTATGGGTTGTTCATAACCTTCGTTGTTTTTCTGCAATAGTACTATTGCGATGGTGTGCTCAGATGCAAAAGAGAAAAGGTAAAAGTCTTTGGTGTAGTCTGGACTGATCAAAACTGGAGCTTGTGTGAGTGCATGCTTTACCTGCTCAAATGATTGTTTGGATTCAGTGTTCCATCTAATTTTCGTGTCTTTTTTCAACATATTTGTGATGTTCCTTAGAAGCTCAGCCAAATTGGGTATGAATCTTCTCAAGAAGTTTATTTTGCCAATGAATGATTGCAACTATTTAATGTTCCTAGGGTGTTCCACTTTCTGGATGGCCTCTATTCTGTTAGGATCTATTTTAATTCTGTCTTTAGAGATTATGTGTCCCAACAACTTGCCTTCCTCTAAACCGAAAAGGCTTTTATTGGGATTCAAAGAAATCCCAAATTTTCTGCACTTCTCAAACACTCGTTTGAGATGTTGGAAATGTTCCTCGTCAGATTTGGAGTAGACCGTCACATCGTCTAGATATATGATTATAAATCTACCAAGCTCGTCCATAAAGGCAATATCCATTACTCTTTGTAAAGGGGCACCAACATTCATCAGACCAAAGGGCATCTTCACATACATGAAGGTTCCCCAGGGTGTGGTAAAGGTTGTTTTCTCCTGATCATCTGGGTGAACAAGAACCTGGTTGTAGGCTAAGAAACTGTCTAGTAAAGAAATCTTGCTGGGCCCAACTACCTTTTGTAAGATGTGGTCCATTTTAGGCAAAGGGTAATTGTCTTTGAGGTAGACCTTGTTCAGGTTTCAGAAATCAATGAAAAGCCTTATTTTGCCAGTCTTATTTCTGGTAGGAACCAAATTAGAAACCCATTTGGAAAATCTTAAGGGAACTATGATTTTGGCATCATACATCTTTTTAATATCGTTTTCTATCAGGGGGAGTAACTTGGGATTGATTCTCCTAAGTTTATGTCTGAAAGGTTTATGTTCTTCTTTTATTGGGATCCTATGTTGTATGATACTTGTGTTGTAAGATTTTAAATCTTCACAACCCCAAGCAAACACATTTACATATTCCTTAAACAGTTCAATGTATTTGCATTTCTACTCAGGGGGTAAAGATTTGGAAAGTTTTATCATCTTGGGCTTCTCCTCTATTCCTATGTTACATTCTTTGACCTTTTTACCACTAGCTTCAATTTTGGGGTTTTTCGCTACATCGTTAAAATCAAACAAGTATTCTAACGGAACTAAACCTCTAGGTAAAACATTGTTTTTTAAATGCAAAATATCAGAATCTACTTCATTTTCATTCAATTCATCTGAATCTACTCTATTCACACTACCATTTTCAAAAACAGATTTTTTTACATTATCATCATCTTCTAAGTCTATATTTGTACATTCGAAATCATTCTTACACTGTAGGAAGTCTTCAATTTGATAGTCGTTCGCAAATACCTGCCAGTATCTGATGTTGTCTGGGACAGTTGGCCTGCACTTCACCTCTACTGTGTATTGGAAAGTGGGACGGAAAGGCATCTTGCATGTAGCTGCTGACGTAGTCAGTCCGTCTGCTAGTATGTTCTATCCCCTGGGCATTACCTGCAAATCAATTTCTGTGAAAAATTGAAGGGCATCCAAAGCAGCATTCCTATAAGCTCTAAGTCTAGGATGCTTTGCGGCATACTCACCTTTAATTTTTTTGATAATCAATTCAAAATCACCTCTTACCATGATTTCTTTGGCATCAACCTTCTTAAGTAGTTTCAGGACGAGCATCAAAGCTTCGTACTCAGCTATGTTGTTAGTGCACTAGAAATTCAGTTTGTAAGAGTGGCTCTCTGAATACCTCGATTTGTGATTATGCAACCAAAATCCAGCTCTAGCTCCCTCTTTTCTCACAAATCCATCAAAATCCATGCTCCACAAATCTGCTGATAGTTCCTCACCTTCTACAGTTGCAGTATTTCTTACCTCAGTGATTGCTTTATCTTCTTTTAGATTAGGTGTATCATCTTCCAGCTGAGAAATTTGTCCTTCCAAGTCACCATCATTATACAGAATGAAGGAATCTAGATCAAAATGTCCAGAGTATAGTGGGTAGTTGTGTGGCTTTTCTTGACTATTGACCATGTATTTCATCAAAGTCTCTCTGTACAGCCTTCTTTGTTGTCCAAATACCGGGACTGTGGCATAAGACATACCTAACTGCAAGTTGTCTTTCAACTTGCCCCCCCAAGACCTGGATAGCAACATACCATATTTCGGGGGGATGTCTACAACCACAACATCCATGACCATGATTTTTGCTGAGATTTGAACCAAAGTGATACATAAATCTTTAATTAGCCCTATGCATCTAACCTTGCTAGATTCAAAACAATGCAAATCCTTGTAGGGTCTGGTGACCTCAAGTCCCAAATTTTCCATCACAGCTTTGGGCATCAGGTTGTGAGGCACCTGAATCCAGCATAGCATTGTGTAAGATCAAGTCGTGGATATTCAGGCTGATGTAGAAAGGGCGAACAACACCGTTATCGGTTTGACCATCAACTTCAGCGCCAAACAGGAGCTCAGGTTGATCATCAGTAAGATTTACCGTGTCTGAATGATTTACTGATATGACAGTCAAGGCCTTCGTACCTATCTCTGGCTCGATGCTTAATTCTTTAATTACCTGCAACCTGTAAGCGTTCTTACTCATCATCTCGAAAAGGGGAATGGGAATCTTCAATTTAGCTAGTTCCCCTTCAAGGCTGAAAGCAGTGGAAGCTTTGCTTAGGCTCTGCATTTCTGATTTGTCTACCATAGTCTTTTGGGAAGAAGCACTTGGTTGACTAGTAGATGAAACCTCAGTCTGGTTTGATCTTTGCAAAATTGTGGGGTTTCTTTTTGCAGGAGATTCAACATTACTCCTCTCGGGGACTTTCTTGGGAGAGATCTCCGAGGTTTTCTTGGTCTTGACTGTTTTCTTCGTTTCGATAGCCTTCTTTGTCTCAGCAAACTTATTTGGAGGATTGTCATTTGTCTTTTTGTTTCTCAGGTTGTACTTCCTGTGGACCTCCATTATGGCATTTTCAAAGGCCTGTTGTTCTGTTTCCTCTGCTTCCTTATTTACCTCTCTTTGTGAGAGGATAAAAATCTCTTGCTCTTCCCGAGTGAGAAAAATGGATTCATCATCATGGATGCCGATGAGGTTTATATGACTGTCATCCAATTCTTCGATTATTTCGTCACCTTCATCAGCATAATTTTCCTCAAGGGGTGTTCTGATCTACTGATCATGACCCCTCTATTCTCTTTGATCTCTAGGATCTCTCTGCCTGATTTGGGTGGGATTTCTTCTGAAGTTAGAATTCTAAATCTGAGGAGCAGCTTGGTTTTCCCTAGGTGGATTTCTATCGGCTATAGTAAGTCTTTTCATCATCCTCTCCATATCTCTAGCTAGGGAATCTAGTTTAGCATCTGAAGAAGAGGTAGAGGATTCTTCTGTAATCGTGACCCTTCTTTATGTTCTCTAATGTCAAACCTTGAGGAGGTTTGATATCAGTTGGAATCACATTGTACAGATTGTTGAAGCGGGTACAGTAATCCTGCACTGTCTCTCCTTGGTTCCTTCTGATATTCTCGTATTCTGACAGAATCTAAAGAGGATTTTTCTTTACCTCCCATCTATCGACAAAACTTCGTTGAAAAGCACCAAGTTAAACTATAGTAGTAGGACGTAAGGCTTTGAACCATTTCTTAACATCCCCGGTCAGACTCTGTGAAAAAATTCTCATTTGAACATCAGATTCATCTACCTCCTATAAATCAAAATAATCATTCATCTTGTCAACATATTGTTGTTCATTAAGGGGCCCAGTGCCATCAAACTGTGGAAGTCTGGTTTGGTAGTCCTGGGGCATGGCATGTAAGGGAACAACCAACACCAAGGGAGCATATCTGGCTACCATGATAGGTGGAGGAGGTTGAACAACAACTTGTGATATTGGAGGGGAAGTGACAGAAGCTGTGGAGGATGAAGGGTTGGGAGGAACAGAGTGAGCTGGTTGAGGTTTAACAGAAGCTGTGGAGGATGAAGGGTTGGGAGGAACAGAGTGAGCTGGTTGAGGTTTAACAGAAGCTGCAGCAATAGTTAAGGCAGAAAGTTTGAATGATTGGTGGAAGTGAACTTGGTATAAGGCTTGATCAAGGTTTGCTACTAAGTTTTCTAACTTGTTAAATTCCTGAAGAAATCGTTGATCAACATCTTCCCTGGGAGAGAGTATTTCAAGGGTCTTGGGTTGTACGATGGTTTGATCTAAAATTGTTTCACTTACAAAGCTATTAGATTTTGTTCTAAAGAGGCTTTGTTCGAAGGATATGTCAAACTGGAGATCCTGAAGGGAAAACAGTTTCTCTAGAAGAGAATGGGAACTATGAAAAGGACTATGACTCCCGGAACCTTCTGCAGCGTTTTTCTTTCTGAGTAATTTTTCAGGATTGTCTATTGCTATTGCAGGTTCTGGATCGGGATGAGATCTAGTGAAAACTCTTTTAGGAGCCAGAATTTTTAATTTTTTAATAAATTTTAATCTAATTATATAAAAACTTTAACAACCTCTGAACATTATCTCTTTATTAGTTTAAACTTTGTGATTAGTTCAGAAATAAATTTTTCTTTGTCTGGGGGAAAAGAAATCGTGGGATGGAAAGTTTGTTCAGTTTCCCAGTATGGTCGCCACTATGTTAACGCTCTATAAATTCCCATAGGTTGTCAGGAGGTAGAAGAAATTTATCAGATGTAATTTTATCCAACCACTTCGAAACTGGGATCTATCCCTACCAGTTTCAGAGAGGGATCTCTCTGTGAGATTTAACTATGTTTCAGGTTTTGGATATTAGGCTAGTTAAATAAATAAGACGGTGTTGTTTGTTTATAAAATGGATGAAATATGGTTTACGCATCCATTGGGCTATGGGGTCTGTTTTATAAAGTTAGAGACCAAAGAACATATTTTAAAAGGTCTTTTCACAGGGAAGGATAATGCAATTGTTGGATTATTTAGAATTAAAATGATGGACAACAGAAAAGGTGAGATAATTAATTAGAATAAAGAAGCAATTAAGAATTTCTTTATTATAACATCATAAGACAAACACTTAGATATTTAAAAGCTAGAAACAGAGTATACAAAGATAAATTCTGCAACTTTAACTTCTTTTAAATAATCAGATTTAGAAAACAAAAATGATTACTGAGAGAGATAAACATTCAACGAAGAGGAGTAAACATCACCAACATTTAACACGCAGGAATCCTGTGAAACGTCCCTTTTTATTACTGGCAGATCTCTTGAGAAAAATTATAGTGCTTACAGCTTGCTAGGGTGTAAAGATCAACCCTCAGTACTTCGAAGTTTGAAGTATTTATAAGAAATATTACAAATGATCTTATCATTAATGATCAGGACGTGGTGAAGTCTAGATCTAACTAACTAGATAACAAAATACAAAAATATAGGAACTGTTGATGATCTGTCGGATCTCCAATGTTGATTTTGGGGAAGGTTATTGGCGAGTCATCAACTCGACTTTGAATGCTCTGCATGCTGACTTGGAGTGTACACCTCACCAATTACTCGATCAAGTCACACAGAACATCCCATCTCTGTTGATTAGGAATGGTGACTTTGAGCAGCCTTTGGTACACCTCATCCATCTCTGTATATTTGGCGAAAGTTGGCTTAGTGATGAAAATATACTTGATTTCATGTTGGATACTGAGATCCAACTCCAAGGTCTCTAGGAATGCCTTGCTTGTTTTGCTACCCTGTATTCCTAAAAACTTAGAACTATCCTTTGCCACCATGGTGATCTTCTGCTTGTAGTCAGAAAGGGTCATAAACTTGTCATTCAGAACTAGTAGACTGGGAAGACCTTTCTTTTGCAAAGCATCAATCTTGCTGAAGAATCTCTGAACTCCTATATCCATGGTCTGGGCTCTCTCTTCCAATTGTAGCATCAGTCCTTTCTTTGTCAGAACTTTCTTCACTTCAAGTATAGTCTCTATCCTATCTTCGATCTACAAGTCTTCAACTCCTCCTTTGTCTTTGAATTCAGGAACTTAATAATTTCATTTGCCTCTGAAGGAATTTCTCCAATCTCTCCCTTTGTCCTGTCAATGGCCTGCCTACTCCTTAAGACCAATTCATGCTACTTGAACATGATCTGCACAAATGGCCATATTTTTGTCATGGATTTTGAGATATCCATCCAAATGTTCTCCTTAGTTTCTACCAGTGTTTTGCCCACAATTGTTTTCTTTTGCAACTGTTGTATTTCCTGCTTAAGCTTTTCTGATGTGTGCCTCTCAGTGTTGTAGCTGGCTTGGAAAGAATATTTAAGCTTTTGGAGATTCTCTATCTCTTGCTACAATGTTTTAATTTTTGCTCCTTGTAAGGTCATCTCTTCCATTGACTTTTCTAGAGCTTCAGATGTCTCTAGAACTGTCACTAGGGCAGCTGATGGAATTTCTGTTGTGGTAGTTGTTGATGTCGTTGTTGTGCTAACTCCTGTGAGGGGAACTGCATTCAGTGGAATCACTTCCATGGGAACTGTTTGTTCCTTTTCCTTTACCAACCTTTCCAACTCTGCTTCCATCTCCTTGATCTGTGTGTTCTGTTACATGATTAACTTCAACATTTCTTCTTTTTGGTCCTCTGTCTCAGTTATCTCTTTGGCTAGTGAGTCCTCAGTAGCTGGAAATTTTAATTGCTTCCTCAAGGATGCTATGTCAGCATTCTTTTTCTTTAGCAGCTCTTCATCTACTTTCACATATGAGGGGTCATACCCAATTTTTAGTACCATCTCTTCCAAAGACTTGATCATGTTGTATTTTGTGAAAGAAGACACTTTCTCCAGCTTTAGTTGAGTCTGAACATTGTTCAGAGAGACCTGCAACTTTGCAGCAGTTGTGGAAGTGTTTTCCAATGTCGAGAAACCCGTTTCTCTAGTCTTCCTGTGTAAATTCATCTGATCAGCTGGATGTACTTCCTTAGTGTCAAATTCAAATGTTGATCTTTTGTAATCAGTGATTTCCTTTGGATGGGGCACTTGTGCCTGCAAAAATGCCATGTGCATTCTCCCTCTTTTTGTATCAAAATAAGAGAGCAACCTATGTTGTGATGTGGACGTTTGCTTCCAGAATTGAGCATAGGTGTTGTTGGTCAACATCTCGTTCTTTTTCTTAATCAAATCATATTTTTCAAAAATACTCAATTTTGCAGGGCCCTGAGATGGCTGGGAAGTCAAAGTAGTATAAATCTGCTTCTTTGATGAAGAGGTAGACATCATTTGTTGACTACTTGAGAACACTGGTGAATGTTCTCCCTCGACTACTATGGTGGACTGGGTCTCTTCCTCTCCCAACCTGTCAGTTGTGTGACTGGTTTTAGGCCTTTTCTTGTACACCTAAAAATCCTCTGTTGACACTTCAGTGACTGAAGGCGAGACATCCTTTCTGGGTATTTCCTCCTTGGGTATCTGTGGAGTAGTGGTCTATGAAATAATGGTTGGAATAGATTGTTGTTAAACATCTTCTAGAGTGTTCACCTCTCACTCTATTTGGTTCATAAATTTCTTGATCTTTGGTTTAGGCACATGAGCATATGGGGAACTTTTATTCCTCAGTCTCATTTCTACAATAATCCCAAATGGATCATAGTGCCAAGGAAAATTAATGCCAAACTTCATTTTCTTTAGTAGTTTGTTTGGCTCTTCCCCGGTAGCTTGATTTTTACAGATAAAGGATCCTATCTGCCCTTTAATTCTCAATTGTTATTTCTTCTTCAAAGCTATAAAATGTATGTCATATGAATTGATCATTTGTCTGATGTATTCCAAGGAGAATATCCTAACACTTACATATCTAGGAAGTTTATAAGGAGCCATCTCACATCCATAAATTCTTATTTCCATGTGATTCTGATACAGATACCAGTCTCCAGTATTGGCGAGGTTCGAGAGGTGTAAAATTCTTTGGATTTCCTCATTCATCCTCAGTTCTTGTCTACCACTTAGCATGCTTACCACTGGGTGGTAAAACTGCTCAATGAATTGCTTGAAATTAAAATCTGTGGAGTTTTTTCTTAGTAATGAAGTCCAAGAGGTGACTGGTTGTGGTTTGTCGTCCTAGTCCAATTTCTGCATGGGAAATAAGAACTTATCTGCTTGAAAGAACATGAACATGTAAGCCAGTATTGAAGAATATTGGAACATGCCCTCTGTGGGAAATCTAAAAAGTTGCTCATGCATGTTCTCAGCTAGAAAAATGTTGTAGTCGAACCGGGTGGTGGATTTTTCTTTGATAGAGAAAATCGACAGGAAACCCAGGATGGGCTCGTCCACCCATTCATCTGAATAATAATCGAGTAGAAAACATAATGATGAAATGACTTGGTTACCTTTTTTCTAAAAACATGGAAGAATGGTAGGGGGGATTTTTCTTGGGGAATTGGGCATTCTGTGGGAGGAAAAACTCAAAACTTTGTGCTCTTTGGGGAAAGGACAAATTTTGGTACATTTTAGTTAGAACTTCAATGGTGAAAGGTGAGGGGGATTCCGCTCTGGGTATTTGCATCATCTGGTCAATGGCCTCGGGTGTGATAGTGAAAAGGGTCTCTCTAGATGATGAAACAATAGCTCTCTGTTTGGGGATATAATGTGCCCGGCACTTGAGGGCGAACTCGGGAAAATGGTGAATTTGGGGGGAAATATATAGTGGGAGATTGGACTCCCAGAGTCCAATCTCAGCACTTTGATCCAGGAAGGTGTCCTTGAGCCATGAATGCGATTCCACAAAATTGAAATCACATATGATCTCTGAGATCAGCTAATCTTTGTCAGCTAGAGGAATCCGGTCAAGATCGACAGGAGGTGGAAGGAATAGATTTTCCTTGGCCTCTGATCTCTTAGATTTTGGCACCATCAATTCAACTGGTACCTGCAGCTGAAAACAAAAATGTTAGTGGGTGATTGGATTTATCTCGGTTACTGGCTGAAAATGGCGAGGGAAATGAGATTTTGGTATGCGGAAAATGTGAACAGTGCGATAATGGTTGAGACAGGATTAAATTTGGGTGAACGGGTATCCATTGGGCGCGGGGGATAGGTCAGAAAGCTAACGGATACATTAGCCTGTATTAATTGGCCAATGGATAACTTGGGTATGAGGTGGAAAGTAAAGGATGGGTGACAGGTGTGCCAGGATGATGTGGAAGGCGGTGATTGGAGGGTAGGTGAAACAAGACCTGACATATGATAGGTAAGTGGGTAAAATATGTCGACGAAGTGATGAGACAAGACTTATAAGAGGGGGTAGTGGAGTGTGACACCACGAGAGGGCGGGGTAGTGGAGTGTGACACCACGAGACGGCGGGGTAGTGGAGTGTGATTTCATGAGGTGGTAGTGGTATAGCAAGGCTGGTATGGTGGTATGTCGGAGGGGGGGGTAGGCAGTAACTGGTTTAGAGAAAGGGGGGTCTAATGTAATGGATTTGCGCCATGTTAGGATGGGGCCCACTGAGAAAAACCACCATCTTAGGACCCCCCCCCACCATTAAAGATAGAACGGTTGGGGGGGTCCAGAATCTCTTGTCAGTCGTAGATCTGAGCGTTGTTTTCTCAGCCATTGATCTCGGCGCACTCTTTAATCATGGAGCGCACAACATATTGCTTTGCAGAAACTTAGGATAACGTGTATTTTGTGGGTTTTAGCGCTATTTCCTCTCATTTTGATCACCAAGGGGTTAGAAAACATCATTCACACATCAAAACCAAGAATCTCGAACATCATTAGGCTTGTTTTATTGAAATAAAACCAGTTAACCTATGTTATATCCTATTTATCTAACACATTCAACCCAGATTAGACTGTTGGGTTAAGAATTACTCTACCCTAGGGCTATTTGACCAAGATTAAATAGTTTGATCAAATTTATTCACTACCTAACCTATCTACTTGGCTAAGATTAAACAGTTTAGACAAGCTTTATTCACTAATCCTATCCACATAAATTCAAAATACTTGACCATGTTTAAACTGTATGGATCAAGTCATTATTATTGCATGGGGCCTTATCCATTTTTATGCCCTCTTTTATCTTTTTCTTTTCTTTTATTTGCTTTTATTTTTCCTTTCTTTTCTTTTCTTTTCTTTTTCTTATCTTTTCTTTTTCTTTTCTTTTTGAAAATAATTTGCAAGAATGAAATATTATTTACAACCAAATTACACCAAGAGTGAAAATTTTCCAGTCACCAATTGATCCTATGAAACATAGGGATATAATAGGTGGAAGAGCCTGTCTCGATAGACGTAGATCTCATTTCTTTTATTACAGGGCTGCCATCTCAAGGGGAGAGTCCTGCGTAGCTCCTCAATGGAAAGACAAAGGAGAAGGCGTTGGCCGAGGAGATGAAGAAGACGTATGGCACAGAAAAAGGGTCGCGTGAAATCATCATTAAGCACATCAGTGACGCAGCAACAAGGTTGGCCACCAAACTCATGGCGTGCAAGTTTCTCAGGAAGTGTCGCAAGGAGGAAGTCTCTGTCGGGTTTGTCACAGCTACAGCACAGGGCACGAAGGCCACTATGCTTAGTTGGGCCCCATACTTGTTAAACATGTTCATTGAGGACTGCAAAGATGCACAGGACCTGGGGACAGAGTTCCACTACTCTTGGCTACTCATCCTGATCGGCTTGGTCGGATGGAGGGAGTCTAAGTATACATAATTTTTTGATCAAACCACTCGTTGACACACAACACAGTACATATCATTGGGGAGCACTTTAGACTCCAAAACCAGAAGTGAAAATGCAGGCATGTTCATGGGGTATTACAACGACCTGCAGGAAAGCATTGCCAACACTTGGTGGATTACGCCAGAAGTGGTCGCGCAATATTGCTACATCGCCAACTTCAAAGCAACCATGCATACCATCTAGATCCAAGCATGAAGGGATCCCCAGAAGGAATGGCTACAACTGTTATACTATGTCAAATAAGAGGATGTAGATATGACCATCAAGGATTGGCAAGATGACTGGATAGTTCCAGTTATGATTCAAGAGATGCCCATGGATAAGGAGGTTGATGTAGGGAAAGAATAGACACATGTTGGAGATAAAACTGCACCCAATAAGCCAAATCCAAGTCAAAAGATGGTACAACAAAAGAAAGGGGATGCGCCAAAGAAAGGTACCCAGGCGGGGACAAAGGACACCAACAAGGCACTGCAGGAACATGAAAAAGAGGTTGAGACAGCACAGGGGACCACATCAAGTTCTACCCAACAAGAACAAGGCCAGAACAAGAGGCCAATAATACACACCGGGGGTGCACGCAAGAAGGCTAAGGTGCACAAAACACCACTTGAATATACAATCACTAAAGACGATGCAGACCTTATGGTTAAAAGAGTCCACGACCGTGCAATTGAGGACTTTGATGACACCCAGCACCAAAGGGACCGGATTCGGGACGATATGGCCGACATGAGGCAGCTCCTAGAACAGATCAGAGAAACGTAGAGGGTGGGTAGAGGAACAAATTCATTCCCCACAACATCAGAAGCAGGAGCAAAGGATGCACCGAGCGAGCAGGATATGATCCAGATGATAGCACAACTGACTTTTCACATTACACCCAACATGTTGCATGGATGATATTGTAGGCCAGACAGCCCTGAAGGATCTGGCACAAATATAGTTGGTAATGGGGCGGATACCAACCAAGGTGCTATATAAACTGCAAGTCAGTGTCGCGCAGGAGGTACAGTCGCACACATGCACAGACGCAGTAGAGTTGCAATACATGAAGGACATCAGAGAAGAGTTGGAGTTGGTGCTCAAGCAAGTCAATATTAAGACCAAAGATGAGAAGTATCGTGTGGATAGGCTCGAGCAGGGATTGGTTGTAACCTACGACAGAATTCCAAAAAGCACACAAATAGAAAAGCCCACGACAATGCAGAAAATTGATCAGAATGTGAAAACAATAGATCAATACAGGAAGGAGATCAAGAACCTCTGGGAACAACTCATCCCTACCACTCCCTCGGAGGTGAAGCAACAAAGGAAGCAGGAATCAACAAGTAAGATGGAGGAAATGGAATGACAAGTCAACGCAACTGTCGACTTGTTTGATAGAGAAGCACATCTATGGACAAAGTTGGAGGAGGATCAACAGGTCCAATAGTGGGACAGAGAAGAGGAAAAGATAAGTGCAAAAGTCTAGGACCTCAAGTAGAGGGAAAAAATGATGAATATCACTGTGCACCTCAAAGGAGTAAAAGACATGAAGAAGTTTAAAGCAGAGCTCATATTTGCACAGACACAGAAGAAGGA
Organism: Picea glauca; assembly: GCA_000966675.3. NCBI lineage: Eukaryota > Viridiplantae > Streptophyta > Pinopsida > Pinales > Pinaceae > Picea > Picea glauca. The sequence goes on from JZKD02S1672757.1 coordinate 438,114, forward strand.
TCAGTAAGCTCAAATGGAACCTCTCCAAGAGCTAGCAGCAGAAGTCATTGCATAGGAAGAGGAGGAAAAGAATAACATGGTGCAAACTCGGTCAGAGTGCGCAGAGATGATCAACAAGGAGATTACAGCGCAAGTATTGGACACGCTCAGAGAAAAGACCACGCAGGCTCAAACACAAGCAAGGGAACTCATAGACAAGTTCCATACTCTCATAGGAGCTATTGAGGAATCACACAAAGCTTAGGTGGCTCTGGACAAGCCACATGTCAGTGTTGGGGGCTTGTTGGATGCAGACCTAGTAAAGGGAAAAGGCTATTTTTGGGAAGAGAAGCATGAAAGGAAAAAATGACAGCTAGAAGGAAAAGCAACATGTGTGAGCGAAGCATGTGGGGAATGCATGCAAGGAAGACCTAAAGATGCTAGGGTTAGGGTTTTTGCAACGTATGGTAATGGATGATGAGACAAGAATATAAATAACTAGTTCTTAGAGGAGATGAGGAGATGATGAGGGATGGCAGAGAGTTGTAATAACTGTACTATTCAATAATTTGGTGAGCTAAGGAAGCAGTGAGCGACTCAATCCCGAGGGTTAGATCACAGGCTGAGGAGCCTAGTGCGATCTAGTCGGCCGCAAAGGGATTGAGGAGCCTGTTGAGAGTGTAAGATCTAAGATTGTAAACACGCACGGCGTGACATATTACTGAACCATAATAAAGAGCTTGAGAGACAGATCTTTATGGATGTAGCCCAAGGGGGGGTGAACCACTGTAACACCCATGTTATGTGATTGAATGTATGCGTCTCTATTATTGTTAAGTGTTGAATTTTAGATGAATGAATAAAGTGACTAGTTAGATCTGATATTTCACATGCATGAATAGAAGGACTACTATAATCAGCTGTTAGACTGAATAAATAAAGATTACAAAGTACAACCACAGATCTCCACTCATTCCTGGGCTGCAAACACCTGAGTATTGTCGCCACCCATAGAGCTATCTCGGGTGAGACTACACAGTACACTCTGTGTGTTGTGTTGCCTTCTGGTTTACCATAGGGGCCGATAGTTTTAGAGGGCTTTTGTTGGGAGATTTTTAAATCTGAACCTGAGTCAATCTATGAAAGTAAGAAAGGATCAAAGTTGATGAATGATAAAGTAGAAGAGTAAAATCCAACACCGGTGTGTAGGAGACTTAACATAGTACTTAACAATGTGCCCTAATTCATAGACTACAACAAAATACAACGATACTAATGCATGTGCCAAGTGTGCTTCCAATAGTAACCACAATTATTAGATCATGATATAGTGACTTTCTTGCATTGCATCCCAAGACACTACTATCATGTGATACTACATTCAAGATTTTATCACTCTACATTGTCCATTCCTTATGCACTCATCCCATTGTCCATTCCTTATGCACTCATCCCATGCCCTCCCCCTTTACAACTTGTTCCATACACTTATTACTTAATTCACAGACATTGTCACATTGTCAACAAACCAAATAATAATGCCATGTTTTACAGGAAACTATGCAACACAAACCCTACTTGATAATCTTCCCATAGAAGACGACCCCAACACATATTATTTTTTCCATTAAACGTTCTATGATATTACTATTGAATTCATGAACATCTCTATGCATACACTCCTCAAATAACCAAATTAGAACACAATGCAACATCGATAACACAATAATGACACACTTCAAGGAATCATAAAATAGATGGCATGATGCCATAGCTACACCATGTTAGAAGTAATCTATCTCACTTGGACACCAACTCTAAAGAGTGACACTTTCTCATATTTGTTCTCACCACCATTAAATGTTGATTGGTGGTTGAGTAATAGAACTAGAAGCCAACTCCATGGTTCACTACTTCAATGCCCTATACTCTAATGGCCTCACTCTTTCCTTGACACTTCCTAATTTTAGAGTAGATCAAGGTCTCTATGAAGTATTCATCTATGCCTTTCAACATAAAAGTGGGATCTNTCCACGTTAGGATGGGGCCCCCCAGGAAAAACAACCATATTGAACCCCCCCCCACACCATTAAAGATAGAACGATCGTGGCAGTTTGGAATCTCTTATCAGCCGTAGATTTGAGCGTTGTTTGCTCAGCTGTTTATCTCGGTGCACCCTTTAATCATAGAGCGTGCAGCATATTGCTTTGCAGAAAATTAGGATAACGCATATTTTGTGGGTTTTAGCACTATTTCCTCTCATTTTGATCACCAAGGGGTTAGAAAACATCATTCACACATCAAAACCAAGAATCTTGACCATCATTAGGCTTGTTTTATTGAAATAAAACCAATTAACCTATGTTCTATCCTATTTATCTAACACATTCAACCCAAATTAGACTGTTGGGTTAATAATTACTCTACCCTAGGGCTATTTGACCAAGATTAAATAGTTTGATCAAATTTATTCACTACCTAGCCTATCTACTTGGCTAAGATTAAACAGTTTAGCCAAGCTTTATTCACTAATCCTATGCACATAAATTCAAAATACTTGAACATGTGTAAACTGTATGGATCGAGTCATTATTATTCCATGGGGCCTTATCCATTTTTATGCCCTCTTTTATCTTTTTCTTTTCTTTTCTTTTCTTTTATTTTCTTTTATTTTCTTTTCTTTTTCTTATCTTTTCTTTTCTTTTCTTTTTCTTATCTTTTGTTTTTCTTTTCTTTTTGAAAATAATTCGCAAAAAAGAAATATTATTTACAATCAAATTACACCAAGAGTGAAAATTTTCCAGTCACTAGTTGATCATATGAAACATAGGGTTATAACAGTGGCTCCACCTGGGGATGGTACTCTCCTTGTGAAGTGCCAAGAACCTACTTCCTTATGTCGTGAAAGATTTTCTGAAGAGCTTCTTCTGTTATTTGATTTGTTTTATTTTGAAAATTTGGTGACATTGGCCAGTGGATTAGGGCCTTCTCTGCGGGCTTCAACCATCTGATTAACATCACCCACTCATAATCTGCAAATAAAAAAAATGGTTTGTACAATGGAAATGGGTGACAAGGGCCTTTATTGGGATGGTGAATAATGCTTCAACATCCTTCCATTCACAGGTCCGTCTAGCAAGTCTGTTCCATCACTATTCTTGAGTAGAAAAACATTATTTCCTCTGAATTCTTGAATGATGTAAGGGGCCTTCCACAAGCTATCGAACTTTCCATGTTTACCCTTATCTTCATTTCTCGAATCCCACTTCAATACCAAGTCACCTATCTCAAAATCATCTTCTTTAGTTCTTCTGTCAAAAATCTTTTTGATGTTTCCCTGGATGACCTGAGTTTTGTTGTATACCTCTTCCCTGGACTGTTGTAATTGGATCATCTGCTTTATTCTCCTTTGGGAATCATTTGGCTCAGCCTGCATCTCTTGCAACAATTTCATGACATGGACCCCCAAAGAGGTAGGGAAAACTGCTTCAGTGCCATAGACCAACTGGTATGGATACATACCAATTGATCTCTTAGTGGTCAGTTTGTTAGCCCAAAGTGAGAAAACCAGCTTGTTATGCCAGGACTTCTTATTTTCTTGCAGTGTATTCTTAATGATATTTACCGGAGTTTTATTGGAAGACTCAACTAGCCCATTTCCCTAAGGGTAATAAGTTGTGGAGTGTCCCAAAGTAATGTGATACTGGCTACAAAATTCTATAAGCTTTTTGGATTTGAAGGTCGCTGCATTGTCAGTTATGATTTTTCTAGGACATCCAAAACGAGACAAGATATTATTTTCCAAGAATTTAATGATGACAGAGTCAGTGGCTTGCCTGCATCGTATAGCTTCGATCCACTTTGTGAAGTAGTATGTGACAGTGAGGATCCACCTGTGTTGGCCCAAATAAGGAGGGCGTATCTCTCCGATAAATTCCAAACCCCATTGCTGAAATGGAGCTTCAACTGAGATAGGTTTTAGGGGCAAAGGCGGGAGCTTCTTTTTACCTTCAAAAACTTGGCATTTATGGCATGAGGTGACTGTTTGATGTACATCAACAAACAATGTGGGCCATTAAAAATCGGCTCTGAGAATCTTGTTAGCCATAGTCTTCCAACTTAAATGCCCACCACAGTCTCCTGTGTGAAAATCCTATAGAACCTTGTCAGCTTCATCTTTTAACAAGAAATTAAGCAGAATACCTCCAAGATCTTTCCAATAAAGATTACCTTCTAGAATACAAAATTTCAATGCTTTTAGCTTCATAAACCTAGCTTTAGTTTTAGTTAGACCAGGGGGAGCTTGTAAATTATGCAGGACAAATATGAGGTCTGTGTACCATGGAGAGTTTAGGAATACCTCTTTCACGCTTGGAGTCGCCTACTCTCCCTACTCATCTACTGCAGCCAAGAAATTAATATCTAAAGCATGGAAATTGGATTCAACCATCAACTTTGCTAGACCCTGGCCTTTCATCAGTTTAGTAGGTTTAATCTCTATATCATATTCCGGAATAATAGTAATCCACTTTCCTCTCCTACCATCCGGATTATACTAAGTCAGAATATCCTTTACCACTGTATTTGGAACATAAGCAATTGTGTGGGAATGTAGAATATAGACTCTAAAATCATTTATGTCTTTCACCAGAGAAAAAGCTTGTTTCTCCATTATTTTATAATTCAACGCGGCATCTCTCAAGGATTTGCTGAAAAAGGCTATGGGTTGTTCATAACCTTCGTTGTTTTTCTGCAATAGTACTGCTATGATGATGTGCTCAGATGCAAAAGAGAAAAGGTAAAATTCTTTGGTGTAGTCTAGACTGATCAAAACTGGAGCTTGTGTGAGTGCATGCTTTACCTGCTCAAATGATTGTTTGGATTCAGTGTTTCATCTAATTTTCGTGTCTTTTTTCAACATATTTGTGATGTTCCTGAGAAGCTCAGCCAGATTGGGTATGAATCTTCTCAGGAAGTTTATTTTGCTAATGAATGATTGCAACTCTTTAATGTTCCTAGGGTGTTCCACTTTCTGAATGGCCTCTATTCTGCTAGGATCTATTTTAATTCCATCTTTAGAGATTATGTGTCCCAACAGCTTGCCTTCCTCTAAACCGAAAAATATTTTCTTGGGATTCAAAGAAATCCCAAATTTTATGCACTTCTCAAACACTCGTCTGAGATGTTGGAAATGTTCCTCGTCAGATTTGGAGTAGACCATCACATCGTCTAGATATATGATTATAAACCTACCAAGCTCGTCCACAAAGGAAATATCCATTGCTCTTTGGAAAGGGGCACCAACTTTGTTCAGACCAAAGGGCATCTTCACATACATGAAGGTTCCCCAGGGTGTGGTAAAGGTTGTTTTCTCCTGATCATCTGGGTGAACAAGAACCTGGTTGTAGGCTAAGAAATTGTCTAGTAAAGAAATCTTGTTGGCCCCAACTACCTTTTGTAAGATGTGGTCCATTTTAGGCAAAGGGTAATTGTCTTTGAGGTAGACCTTGTTCAGGTTTCAGAAATCAATGAAAAGTCTTATTTCACCAGTCTTCTTTCTGGTAGGAACCAGATTAGAAACCCATTTGGAAAATCTTAAGGGAACTATAATTTTGGCATCATACATATTTTTAATATATTTTTTTATCAGGGGGAGTAACTTGGGATTGATTATCCTAAGTTTATGTCTGAAAGGTTTATGTTCTTCTTTTATTGGGATCCTATGTTGTATGATACTTGTGTCGTAAGATTTTAAATCTTCACAACCCTAAGCAAACACATCTACATATTCCTTAAACAGTTCAATGTATTTGTGTTTCTGCTCAGGGGGTAAAGATTTGGAAATTTTTATCATCTTGGGCTTCTCCTCTGTTCCTATGTTACATTCTTTGACCTCTTTACCACTAGATTCAATTTTGGGTTTTTTCGCTACATCGTTAAAATCAAACAAGTCTTCTAATAGAACTAAACTTCTAGGTAAAACATTGTTTTTTAAATGCAAAATATCAGAATCTACTTCATTTTCATTCAATTCATCTGAGTCTACTCTATTCACACTACCATTTTCAAAAACATTTTTTTTTACATTATCATCATCTTCCAAGTCTATATTTGTACGTTCAAAATCATTCTTACACTGTAGGAAGTCTTCAATTTGATAGTCATTCCCAAATACCTTCCAGTATCTGATGTTGTCTAGGACAATTGGCCTGCACTTCACCTCTACTGTGTACTGGAAAGTGGGATGGAAAGGTATCTTGCATGTAGCTGCTAATGTAGTTAGTCTGTCTACTAGTATGTTTTGTCCCCTAGGCATTACCTGCAAATCAATTTCTGTGAAACATTGAAGGGCATCCAAAGCAGCATTCCTATAATCTCTAAGTCTGGGATGCTTTGCGGCATACTCACCTTTAATTTTTTTGATAATCAGTTCAAAATCACCTCTTACCATGATTTGTTTGGCACCAACATTCTTCAGTAGTGTTAGGATGAGCATCAAAGCTTCGTACTCAGCTATGTTGTTAGTGCACTAGAAATTCAGTTTGTAAGAGTGGCTCTCTGAATACCTCGATTTGTGATTATGCAACCAAACTCCAGCTCCAGCTACCTCTTTTCTCACAACTCCATCAAAATCCATGCTCCAGAAATCTGCTAGTAGTGCTTCACATTCTACAGTTGCAGTATTTCTTACCTCAGTGATTGCTTTATCTTCTTTCAGATCAGGTGTATCATCTTCCAGCTGAGAAATTTGTCCTTCCAAGTCACCATCATTATACAAAATGAAGGAATCTAGATCAAAATGTGCAGAGTATAGTGGGTAGTTGTGTGTCTTTTCTTGACTGTTGACCATGTATTTCATCAAAGTCTCTCTATACAGCCTTCTTTGTTGTCCAAATACTGGGACTGTGGCATAAGACATATCTAACTGCAAGTTTCCTTTCAAATTGGACCCCCAAGACCTGGATAGAAACATACCATATTTCGGGGGGATGTATGCAACCACAACATCCATGACCATGATTTTTGCTGGGATTTGAACCAAATTGATACTTAATAGCCCTATGCATCTGACCTTTCTAGAGCCAAAACAATACAAATCCTTGTAGGTTCTGGTGACCTCAAGTCCCAAATTTTCCATCACAGCTTTGGGCATCAGGTTGTGAGAGGCGCCTGAATCCATCATAGCATTGTGTAAGATCAAGTCGTGGATATTCAGACTGATGTAGAAAGGGGGAACAACACCATTATCGGTTTGACCATCAACTTCAGGGCCAAACAAGAGCTCAGGTTGATCATCAGTAAGATTTACCGTGTCTAAATGATTTGCTGATATGACAGTCAAGGCCTTCGTACCTATCTATGGCTCGATGCTTAAATCTTTAATTACCTGTGACCTATAAGCATTCTTACTCATCAGCTCGAAAAGGGGAATGGGAATCTTCAATTTAGCTAGTTCCCCTTCAAGGATGAAAGAAGTGGAAGATTTGCTTAGGCTCTTCATTTCTGATTTGTCTACCATAGTCTTCTGGGCAGAAGCACTTGGTTGACTAGTTGATGAAACCTCAGTCTGATTTGATCTTTGCAAAATTGTGGGGTATCTTTTTGCAGGAGATTCAGCATTACTCCTCTCAGGGACTTTCTTGGGAGAGATATCCGAGGTTTTATTGGTCTCGACTATTTTCTTTGTTTCAATAGCCTTCTTCATCTTAGCAACCTTCTTTGGAGGATTTTCATTCGTCTTTTTGTTTCTCAGGTTGTACTACCTGTGGACCTCCATTATGGCATTTTCAAAGGCCTGTTGTTCTGTTTCCTCTGCTTCCTTATTTACCTCTCTTTGTGAGAGGAGAAAAATCTTTTGCTCTTCCTGAGTGAGAAAAATGGATTCATCATCATGGATGCCCATGAGGTTTATATGAGTGTCATCCAATTCTTTGATTATTTCCTCACCTTCATCAGCGTAATTTTCCTAAAGGGGTGGTCTGATCTACTGATCAAGACCCCTCTATTCTCTTTGATCTCTAGGATCTCTCTGCTTGATTTGGGTGGGATTTCTTCTGAAGTTCGAATTCTGAATCTAAGGAGTAGCTTGGTTTTCCCTGGGTGGATTTCTGTCGGCTATAGTAAGTCTCTTCATCATCCTCTCCATAGCTCTCGCTAGGGAATCTAGTTTAGCATCTGAAGAAGGGGTAGAGGGTTCTTTTTTAATTGTGACCCTTATTTATGTTCTCTTCCTGGCTCTTTTGGCTAGAAAATTTGCCTCCACGCTTACTGCACTTTTCTACATGTCTTCCAGAGTAGCATAATTTATTTCCCTTAACTAATATGACATATCAGCGTCAAATCCATCGGGGAGTTTTATTAATGTCAAACCTTGAGGAGGTTTGATATCAGTTGGAATCGCATTGTACAGATTGTTGAAGTGGGTACAGTAATCATGCACTGTCTCTCCTTGGTTCCTTCTGATATTCTCGTATTCTGACAGAATCTAAAGAGGATTTTTCTTTACCTCCCATCTGTCGAAAAAACTTTGTTGAAAAGCACCAAGTTAAACTATAGTAGTAGGACGTAAGGCTTTGAACCATTTCTTAACATCCTCGGTCAGACTCTGTGCAAAAAGTCTCATTTGAACGTCAGATTCATCTACCTCCTATAAATCAAAATAATCGCTCATCTTGTCAACATATTATTGTGCATTAAGGGACCCAGTGCCATCAAACTGTGAAATTCTAGTTTGGTAGTTCTGGGGTGTGGCGTGTAAGGGAGCGGCCAACACCAAGGGAGCATATTTGGCTACCATGATAGGTGGAGGAGGTTGAACAAAAACTTTTGATATTGGAGGGGGAGTGATAGAAGCAGTGGAGGATGAAGGGATGTGAGGAACAGAGTGATTTGGTTGATATTTAATAGAAGTTGCAGCAATAGTTAAGGCGGAAAGTTTGACTGACTACTGGAAGTGAGCTTGGTATAAGGCTTGATCAAGGTTTGCTACTAATTTTTCTAACTTGTCAAATTCCTGAAGAAATCGTTGATCAACATCTTCCCTGGGAGAGAGTATTTCAAGGGTCTTGGGTTGTACGATGGTTTGATCTAAAATCGTTTCACTTACAAAGCTATTAGATTTTTTTCTAAAGAGGCTTTGTTTGAAGGATATGTCAAACTCGAGATCCTGAAGGGAAAATAGTTTATCTAGAAGAGAAGGGGAACTATGAAGAGGACTATGACTCCCGGAACCTTCTGCAGCATTTTTCTTTCTGAGTAATTTTTCAGGATTGTCTATTGCTATTGCAGGTTCTGGATCCGAATGAGATCTAGTGAAAACTCTTTTAGGAGCCAGAATTTTTAATTTTTTAAGAAATTTTAATCTAATCATATACAAACTTTAACAACCTCTGAACATTATCTCTTTATTAGTTTAAACTTTGTGATTAGTTCAAAAATAAATTTTTCTTTGTCTGGGGGAAAAGAAATCGTGGGATAGAAAGTTTGTTCAGTTTCCCAGTATGGTCGCCACTATGTTAACACTCTATAAATTCCCATAGGTTTTCGGGAGGTAGAAGAAATTTATCAAATGTAATTTTATCCAACCACTTTGAAACCGGGATCTAACCCTACCAGTTTCAGAGAGGGATCTCTTTGTGAGATTTAACTATGTTTCAAGTTTCGGATATTAGGCTAGTTAAATAAATAAGACTGTGTTGTTTGTTTTATAAAATGGATGAAATATGGTTTACACATCCATTGGGCTATGGGGTTTGTTTTATAAAATTAGAGACAAAAGAACAGATTTTAAAAGGTCTTTTCACAGGGAAGGATAATGTAATTGTTGGATTATTTAGAATTAAAATGATGGACAGCAGAAAAGGTGAGATAATAAATTAGAATAAAGAATCAATTAAGAATTTCTTTATTATAACATCATAAGACAAACACTTGGATCTTTAAAAGCCAGAAACAGAGTATACAAAGATAAATTATGCAACTTTAACTTCTTTTAAATGATCAGATTTAGAAAACAAAAATGATTACTGAGGGAGATAAACATTCAACGAAGAGGAGTAAACATCACCAACATTTAACACGCAGGAATCATGTGAAACATCCCTTTTTATTACTGGCAAATCTCTTGAGAAACATTATAGTGCTTACAGCTTGCTAGGGCGTAAAGATCAACCCTCAGTACTTCGAAGTTTGAAGTATTTATAAGAAATATTACAAACGATCTTATCATTAATGATCAGGACATGGTGAAGTCTAGATCTAACTAACTAGATAACAAAATACAAAAATATAGGAATTGTTGATGATCTGTCGGATCTTCAATGTTGATTTTGGGGAAGGTTGTTGGTGAGTCATCAACTCGAATTTGACTGATCTGCATGCTGACTTGGAGTGTACACCTCACCAATTACTTGATCAAGTCACACAGGACATCCCATCTCTGCTGATTAGGAATGGTGACTTTAAGCGGCCTTCGGTACACCTCATCCATCTCTATATATTTGGAGAAAGTTGGCTTGGTGATGAAAATATACTTGATTTCATGTTGGATACTAAGATCCAACTCCAAGGTCTCTAGGAATGCCTTGCCTATTTTGTTTCCCTGTATTCCTGAAAACTTAGAACTATCCTTTGCCACCATGGTGATCTTCTGCTTGTAGTCAAAAAGGGTCATCAACTTGTCATTCAGAACCAGTAGACTGGGAAGACCTTTCTTTTGCAAAGCATCAATCTTGCTGAAGAATCTCCGAACTCCTATATCCATGGTCTGGGCTCTCTCTTCCAACTGTAGCATCAGTCCTCTCTTTGTCAGAACTTTCTTCACTTCAAGGATAGTCTCTATCCAATCTTTGATCTTCAAGTCTTCAAGCTCCTCCTTTGTCTTCGAATTCAGGAACTTAATAATTTCATTTGCCTCTGAAAAAAATTCTCCAAGCTCTCCCTTTGTCCTGTCAATGGCCTGCCTGCTCCTTAACACCAATTCATGCTGCTTGAACATGATCTGCACAAATGGCCATATTTTTGTCATGGAGTTTGAGATATCCATCCAAATGTTCTCCTTGGCTTCTGCTAGTGTTTTTCCCACAATTGTTTTCTTTTGCAACTATTGTATTTCCTGCTTAAGCTTTTCTTATGTGTGCCTCTCAGTGTTGTAGCTGGCTTGGAAAGAAGATTTAAGCTTCTATAGATTCTCTATCGCTTTTTGCAATGTTTTAATTTCTGCTCCTTGTAAGGTCATCTCTTCCATTGACTTTGCTAGAGCTTCAGATGTCTCTAGAACTATCACTAGGGTAGCTGATGGAATTTATATTGTGGTAGTTGTTGATGTCGTTGTTGTGGTAACTCCTGTGAGGGGAACTACACTCAATGGAATCACTTCCATGGGAACTTTTTTTTCCTTTTCCTTTACAAACCTTTCCAACTCTGCTTCCATCTCCTTGATCTGTGTGTTCTGTTACATGATTAACTTCAACATTTCTTCTTTTTGGTCCTCTGTCTCAACTATCTCTTTGGCCCGTGAGTCCTCAGTAGCTGGAAATTTTAATTACTTCCTCAAGGATGCTATGTCAACATTCTTTTTCTTTAGCAGCTCTTCATCTACTTTCACATCTGAGGGGTCATACCCAATTTTTAGTACCAACACTTCCAAAGACTTGATCCTGTTGTCTTTTGTGAAAGAAGACACTTTCTTCAGCTTTAGTTGAGCCTAAACATTGTTCAAAGAGACCTGCAACTTTGCAGCAGTTGTGGAAGTGTTTTCCAATGTCAAGAAAACCATTTCTCCAGTCTTCCTGTGTAAATTCATCTGATCAGTTGGATGTACTTCCTTAGTGTCAAATTCAAATGTTGATCTTTTGTAATCAGTGATTTCCTTTGGATGGGGCACTTGTGCCTGCAAAAATGCCTTGTGCATTCTCCCTCTTTTTGTATCAAAATAAGAGAGCAACCTATGCTGTGATGTGGACGTTTTCTTCCAGAATTGAGCATAGGTGTTGTTGGTCAGCATCTCGTTATTTTTCTTAATCAAATCATATTTTTCAAAAATACTCAATTTTCTAGGCCCTTGAGATGGTTGGGAAGTCAAAGTAGTATCAATCTGCTTCTTTTATGAAGAGGTAGACATCATTTGTTGACTACTTGAGAACAATGGTGAATGTTCTCCCTCGACTACTATGGTGGACTGGGTCTCTTCCTCTCCCAACCTGTTAGTTGTGTGACTGGTTTTAGGCCTTTTCTTGTACACCTAAAAATCCTCTGTTGACACTTCAGTGACTGAATGCGAGACATACTTTCTAGGTATTTCCTCCTTGGGTATCTGTGGAGTAGTGGTCTATGAAATAATGGTTGGAACAGATTGTTGTTAAACATCTTCTAGATTGTTCACCTCCCACTTTATTTGGTTCATAAATTTCTCGATCTTTGGTTTAGTCACATGAGCATATGGGGAAATTTTATTCTTCAATCTCATTTCTGCAATAATCCCAAATGGATCATAGTGCCAAGGAAAATTGATGCCAAACTTCATTTCCTTTAGTAGTTTGTTTGCCTCTTCCCCGGCAGCTCGATTTTTACAGATAAAGGATCCTATCTGCCCTTTAATTCTCAACTTTTATTTCTTCTTCAAAGATACAAAATGTATGTCATCTGAATTGATCATTTTCCTGATCTATTCCAAGGAGAATATCCTAACAGTTACATATCTAGGAAGTTTATAAGGAGCTAGCTCACATCCATAAATTCTTATTTTCGTGTGATTCTGATACAGATACTAGTCTCTAGTATTGGCGAGGTCCGAGAGGTGTAAAATTCTTTGGATTTCCTCATTCATCCTCAGTTCTTGTCTACCACTGAGCATGCTTACCACTGGGTGGTAAAACTTCTCAATGAATTGCTTGAAATTAAACTCTGTGGGGTTTTTTCTCAGTAATGAAGTCCAAGAGGTGGCTGGCTGTGGTTTGTCGTCCTAGTCCAGTTTCTGCATGGGAAATAAGAACTTATCTACTTGAAAGAACATGAACATGTAAGCCAGTATTGAAGAATACTAGAACATGCCCTCTGTGGGAAATCTAAAAAGTTGCTCATGCATGTTCTCAGCTAGAAAACTGTTGTAGTCGAACCGGGTGGTGGCTTTTTCTTTGACAGAGAAAATGGACAGGAAACCCAGGATGGGCTCGTCCACCCATTCATCTGAATAATAACCGAGCAGAAAACATAACGATGAAATGACTTGGTTACCTTTTTCTAAAAACATGGAAGAATGGTAGGAGGGATTTTTCTTGGGGAATTGGGCATTCTGTGGGAGGAAAAACTCAAAAATTTGTGCTCTCTGGGGAAAGGACAAATTCTGGTACATTTTAGTTAGAAATTCAATGGTGAAAGGTGAGGGGGATTTGGCTCTAGGTATTTGCATCATCTGGTCAATGGCGTCGGGTGTGATAGTGAAAAGGGTCTCTCCAGATGATGAAACAATAGCTCTCTGATCGGGGAGATAATGCGCCTGGCACTTGAGGGTGAACTCGGAAAAATGGTGAATTTGGGGGAAAAGATGTAGTGGGAGATTGGACTCCCAGAGTCCAATCTCGTCACTTTGATCCAGGAAGGTGTCCCTAAACCATGAATGCAATTCCACAAAATTGAATTTGCATCTGATCTCTGAGATCAACTAATCTTTGTCAGCTAGCGGAATCCGATCGAGATCGACAGGAGGTGGAAGGAATAAATTTTCCTCGACCTCTGACCTCTTAGATTTTGGTGCCATCAATTCAACTGGTACCTGCAGCTAAAAACAAAAATGTTAGTAGGTGATTGGATTTATCTCGGTTACTAGCTTAAAATGGCAGGGAAAATGAGCTTTTGGTGTGCGGAAAATGTGAACAGTGCAATAATGGTGGAGACGAGATTAAATTTGGGTGAACAGGTATCCGTTGGGTGTGGGGGAGAGGTCAACAAGCAAACAGATACGTTATCCTGTATTAATTGATCAATGAATAACTTGGGTATGAGGTGGAAAGTAAAGGACGGGTGACGCGTGTGCCAGGATGATGTGGAAGGCGGTGATTGGAGGGTAGGTGAAAAGAGACCTGATGTATGATGGGTAAGTGGGTAAAATATGTCGGCAAAGTGATGAGACAAGACTTATAAGAGGGGGTAGTGGAGTGTGACATCACGAGACGGTGGGGTAGTGGAGCGTGATGTCATGAGGTGGTAGTGGTATAGCAAGGATGGTATGGTGGTATGTCGGAGGGGAGGGTAGGCAGTAGCTGGTTTAGAGAAAGGGGGGTCTAATGTAATGGATTTGCGCCATGTTAGGATGGGGCCCACCGGGAAAAACCACCATCTCAGAC
>JZKD02S1672757.1:472361-489293 GCA_000966675.3 Picea glauca
AATTGAGCATATACAGTGCGTGGCTATCTTTGAAACAAAAGACTTCCCTGGGTTGATAATTTATGTTTCACTTGGTTGTTTAAAATTAATTAAGCAATTATAGTGACCAACAGTCTCCTTCTTCTTTCCCTTATCCATATCCCTGTCCATATATCAACCTTCAGTTAGTGCTTCCCACCTTCCTATCGAAAGGGAAAATTACAATGATGGAAATCTGCTCCAAATCAGATGCAGATCCCTCCTGTTGTAAACCACTTAATGGTGACCTTATCTCCATCTTGTGTGACCGCACAACTTGGCTCTTCCACCTTGTCCTCATTAAATATCTAGATCACGTCTTAGATTCACGAGGAAAAATGAGAGGGAAAAACCTCTCCTCCCTTAAATTTTCACCATGCGTGAAATCCAACTAGCCCGTGCTGAGGTGGAGCGATGCTCCTGCATCAAGGTTACTACAAAATTCTACTATAATCCTATCAATTCTACGGTGCCTCTGTGCATTTCTTGGTATATGTACTAGTTCCCTAGGATCCCTTCCAATGTGTGAATAAAGTAATGAGGCCATTCCTCTGGTGGCGTCATCTTCCATTGTGTTCTACATTTCTCTAGGTGTTCCACTAGTGTTCCTCTCCCATCATACTTCTTCATTGTATTTCTCCCCTGTTCTACAACAAATCTAATGCGTAGTATCCATTTACACCAATACCAGTCCTGGATTGTTTCTTTGTGTGCACCCCACCATATTGCAGGTGTTTCCTTGAGTGCAATATCCAGGGATAACAACCTCTGATTTTCCAACACTTCCTCATATTTTTTCAAGAATTCCTCTAAGTCATTTAACCCATGAAAACTAGGAGGATCCCTTATCTCTGTACCAATCCATCTTACTGCGTAGTCTATTCTTGCACACCTCCTTGTGGATAATTCATGTAGTCCTTGTTTCCAATTCTCCAAACTTGTGTCTGAGTTCAAAGCAAATGATGTAATGCTTCTCTAGCTAAGTACCCCATATGCTTTTGGGTTGACATAATCTTCTTCTCGCACAGTGGTTGTGTACAACTAGTTTATTTCTTCCAGATCCAAACAACTTGCCTCTACAAACCTTTCTCCTTATGAAGGATCCAATGGTTAAATAAATTTATATTTTCCTGATTCAAAAGTCATTTTCCTTGTCTTCAGGTTGATCACATCCTGGCTATCAAATTCCCAATCCAATCCAAGTAATGTTGGGTAAGGTGTTGTGCCATATACTATCTCTATCACTTCAAAATCTACCACAGTGCACACTCCATCCAAATCAACTGTCACACCTTTAAGCCTTCCAATTGGTAACACTCTGTGTTGACTTGCTAGTTTCAACTCGACATGTGAATATCCTAATGTGGGCCCCCCCATACACTTCCATGTCTTCTTAGGAAAGACATTTACTTCAGAGCCTAAATCCATTATGATATCTCCCAGTTTGAAGTCCCCAATGTTGGAATTTATCCTGAATTCTCTACTTGTCCTTCTTCTTGTATGGAGATGATTGACTGTTTTCTAATATAAATTCCCTTATACCTCTATGTTACATCTTTCTAGCAGATTCTATAAGACATTAAAAAAAATGGATCATTCAATAACTTAACACAGGATTGCAGAAAAGTATTTATGGTACTTACTTTCTCTAAAGGTTGTCCTTTACTGGTATGGTCCATTGAAGATGCCATATCATACATTGGTGGTTTCTAAGTTTGTTGCGCAACTGGTGTAGACACAAAATTATTCTTGAGAAGATCCTATATGGCCTCCTTAAATGTTTCCTTTTCTTTCTGTGCATCAAACTACTTATGTGGCTCAGTATTCTTCTTGACCCATTGGTTTTGACCTGGATCATGTTTTTATGCATCAAATCCTGTCTTGGCTCCTCCTCGAGTGAATATATTGATGTTTTTCCCATCATCCCTAGCTTCTGCAGAAATGCATTGGACATTCTGGTTGTTTTGGTTCCTTTTTTCCTGAATCTTTCCCAAGAGTGTTGGGCATTCTTTTGTGTCATGGTCCACTGCGTGATAGTACATACATGTCGTCGGTGGAAGTGGAAAATCCCTTGCATAATGTCCTAATTTTTTCCAGTTGTGGCACACTACTAGTCCTCCCCCTCATCCAAATCCTCCTCTACCTTTTCCTCCACCTCTGTATCCACCTCGATCTCCTCGCGGTGCATTGTATTGGGGTATCAGGTTATACTGCACATGGTTATACTGGGGCTACGCATTGTTGTACTACGATTGTGTATTGTTGTATGGTGGTGGAACCTCGATGAAATGAGGTGTAGCTTGCTATGTCATCATATCTACTTGCACCTTGTAAGTGTATGAATTTATTTCTCTCATCAGTTCTAGCATTCTACAATCCTTATAACCATGACCCACTGATTTACACAAATTGTAATATGAAATTTTTGGTATTGTCTTATACTTCTGCATCATTGGAAAATGATATGGATCATTCCCATGTGTATTAAAAATATCACACCATGGTCCTCCTATTGGAAAGGGGTTTGGAACCCTTGTTTCTAAGTACTACGCAAAAATTGGACATTCGTTCTTATGATGTCCTTCTGTCCTACATAGTGTACACCAAACAACTTCTCTTTTCTCTTTTCCCTTATTTTGGTTCAGTTGGAAGGTCAGATTCTTAAGATCCTCCTTCAACTCCTCTATTGCTGGATCAATATACTGATACTAGTTTCCTTCCATTTGTAGGGCTTCCTGTAGAGCCTCTTCCTGATTTTGGAAATTATGTTGTCTCAAAGGATACTTTAAGTTTGGTAACAATGAGTTCACAAATAAGTTCCTATGTTGCATGTCAATAATTGAATATTTCAACTTACCTTTCAGATGTTTGAACCTTTGATCAATATCCCAAACATACTCACTTGGTTTTTTCCTGATTTAAATCATTTCATTCATGTACTGGTCTTCTGATCTTGGCTTCTCAAACTCGTTTAACAATAGTTTTTTCACGTCTGCAATAGTATTTGGTACTCCTTGTGGGCTCTTTACATCTAGGCTCATGTACTAGTCCATCACACGGTTTCTTAGTGTGATAGCTAATTGCACGAGCTTTGTATCCTCATCTGTGATCTTGTTTGCTTCCCAGATATTCTCATAAATGAATAAATGATTTTCAAGGTCCTCTGATGTCTCTCACTGAAATTCTGAGAATCTGATCATAGGATCTTGTCCTGTCATTTTGAACTGTGTTGAACTACTTCCTCTGCGTGGTGTAGATAATTGAATGTTACTTCCTGAAATTTCTCCCCCAATTAATTTTTCTTGATTGGAACCCTATCCTGTTGCTCTTCTTTCACTAAAATTCATTTTTCTAAAAAATGGTGTTCTTTTGGGTGTATTAGTCGCACATGGGGTTGTAGGTTCCACACTGATGATAATCTGGACTGGATTTTTTCCTTTTCTTCTTGACCCTGGGCCTCTTATTTTCCTTTCGTCGTTGCATGTAGGATTTCCTCAATTTTCTCCACAACCCAGAGATCCTGTACCTCTTCTTCATTTCTCGCAAAGCCCTGATCTCTATCGGTTATGGATCTCTTCTTGTTATTCATCTTATATTGGTAAGGTATTTCGTTGCATGTATTTCCAGATTTTTCCATTTTCTTTTTTATCTAGTCCTCTTCCATCATGATTGGGTCCATGGCCTCCTTATTCTTTCCCTTATCCATCTCCTTGTCCATATATCAACCTTCAGTCAGTGCTCCCCCCCTTCCTATCGAAAGGGAAAATTACAATGATGGAAATCTGCTCCAAATCGGATGCAGATCCCTCATTCCGTCAACAACTTAATGGCTACCTTTTATCTAGCTTGTGCGATTGCATAACTTGGCTCTTCCATCTTGTCCTCATTAAATGTCTAGATCACACCTTGGATTATCAAGGCAAAATGAGAGGGAGACACCTATCCTCCCTTAAATTTGTACCATGTGTGAAATCTGACTGGCGCGTGCTGAGGTGCAGCGATACTCCTGCATCAAGGTTACTACAAAATTATGCTATAATCCTGTCCATTCTGCAGTGCCTCTGCACATTTCCTGGTCTATGTACTAGTTCCCTGGGATCCCTTCCCATGTGTGAATAAAGTGATGAGGCCATTCCTATGGTGGCATCATCCTCCATTGTATTCTACATTTTTATGGGTGTTCCACTGGTGTTCCTCACCCATCATACTTCTTCATTGTATTTCTCCCCTGTTCTATGCCAAATCTAATGCGTAATAGTCATTCACACTAATACCAGTCTTGGATTTTTTTATTTGTGTGCACCCCACCATATTGCAGGTGTTGCCTTGAGTGAAATATCTAAGGATAAAAACCTTTGATTTTCCAACACTTCCTCCTCATATTTTGTCAATAATTACTCTAAGTCATTTAGCCCATGAAAACTAGGAGGTTCCCTTATCTCTGTACCAACCCATCTTACTGCACAGTCTATTCTTGTGCACCTCCTTGTGGATACTTCATGTAGTCGTTGTTTCTAATTCTCCAAACTCGTGTCTGAGTCCGAAGCACATGATGTAATGCTTCTCCAGCTAAGTACCCCATCTGTTGTTGGGTTGACATAATATTCTTCTTGCACAGTGGTTGTGTACAACTGGTTTATTTCTTTTAGATCCAAACAAGTTGCCTCTACAAACCTTTATTCTTATGAAGGATCCAATGGTTAAATAAATCTATATTTTCCTGATTCAAAAGTAATTTTCCTTGTCTTCAGGTTGATGACATCCTGGTTATCAAATGCCCAATACAATCCAAGTAATGATGGGTAAGGTGTTTTTCCATATACTATATCTATCACTTCAAAATCTGCCACAGTGCACACTCCATTAGTGTAGGACTTTGTGGTATCTACTGCAAATTCGGTGATAAGCCCTACAACAATACTGTCTAACCATAAATCTACTATGCACGTGAATTTTTTATTAACTTGATGTAACTGCAGGATCTCCACAGGATGTCGTTCTAGTTGTCTGATCTGATTCATAGGGTGGTTTTCCTTCAACCTCAATAACCAATCTTGTAATAGATGTGGGAAATCACAGAAAAATACCTCATGCAAGTCACTAAACACATATTTGTCGAGATATTTGCACGGTGTCAACGTAGGGTTTCTGTTGTCCTTATGCACAAACGCGATTTCCTTTGTTCTCAACCATCTTTGAATATCCACCTTCGTTGGATTCCATGGCCTAAACATTCCCTTCAATACTTTCATCCTCCACACTTTTCTTCCACAAATCCCATTGTTATTGGATGAATCGATAGGTGCGGACACTAACAGATCTCCCTAGATCCACCTGGATCTAGAAAAAATCAAGACAGGACATGACTCTTTCCCTAGGTTTTGACCATTGAATTAAATAGGAGGCAAGAACAAATAACATACCTTATTATCGCTTCCTATGGTATTTGTTTCTCCCGCTTCACTCCGGTGCTCTCGTGAGGTCAATACCAAGACAACACAAACCAACCAAAGTGAAGATAGCAAAATATATTCAACATTTAACCTATGTGTATGATCAAGGAATTACACAATAAAGTGGAAATAACTTTATAGGAAAGGGACATGCCACTGTATCATATTAATGGAAAGTAAAGACTACAACTTGAGCCTTGATGTCACAAACTTCCATTCGATGGCCTTGTCTCCGAGACACACACTTGCTTAATCCTTGCATGAAGAAGATCAAAACCCTTGGATAGACTTGCTAGAGTCTCCAAGCTGTTGTTCAAGCTTCAGTCCTTCACACAATTCTTTTACCAATTCTCCAATGAATCTTGCTTCTAACTTTTTCCATGAGAATTCTCTCAATATATAGGAGAGAATAAGATAGTTACTTGGATAAGAATGATCCCAAAATATCAGGGAATCCAGTACAAAGATAACCATTCAAATGCCAACTCATCCTTATAGAAGATTCCCTTCTAGAAGCATCGCGAATTCATCTTTTTCCATGCTTTAGGAAGAGTTCGCACCCTATTTATTCAGCAGCATGCGAGATGTTCGCACCCTGGATTAAAGCAGCCTATGAGAATGGGTCATTCTCGCACCTTATTATACTAGCAGCCTGCGAACCTTCTTCAAAAATGAGTTTTCTGGGAAGAGATGAAAGTAAATTTTCTCAGGAGAAGGTTCTTATGAAGAGCCTGAGTATACCATCATCAATACATCATCATGACGACCAAAATCATGGGTAACAGAATGCCCCCCAAAGTATGAGGTTGGAATCAGTGACAACTGAAATACTTTGCAAACTGAGTGTGTGTGTATGTCGGAGACCAGGAGCGCACCTAATCGGAAACCTGTGAACAATCAAGCATCTGTAGAATATCAAATATACCAATTCTGAGGTAGGCATTCCCATACTTAGATCATAGATTGATGACAATTATAAACCTAGGTCCTGGCCACCAATGATACACTGTGGATCCATGCCATCAAAATGTAGCATAGCCACCAGAAATACACTGTGGATCTATGCGAAAAATATTCAAATTGAGATGACATAGCCACGAGACATACAAAGTGGATCTACGTGTCATAGATCATACATTCTCCATCGCAACCTGGACAAAGATGATACCCAGGGTCTTCAATCTCGCCGCCCAAAGTACAAATCTAACCATGTGATTACATGTGTTGAAGTCGAACATGGCAAAGACCACTTGATTACCGATCATTGATGAAACCGTTAACAAGTGCGAGGGAAATCACCATTAATGTCAATGACTCCCAAGGTACACTAGTACAATCCCTTGAATGTGAATAAATGAGTTGAAGTCGAACATCCAACAGAATCTTTCTATCAGAGGTCAATGATGTAAACCCGTTGTCGAAAGCGAGGAAACTTGCCATTGAGGCATGCAAGTTCCAAGGTACTAAAGAATTTCTAAGTCTTGATCCTGGATAATGAGCTAAAGTCGACGGAACAAAACTCGTCACAGGAGGGCCTTGATGTATCCCCCATCAATGACATGAAATGAGTAACAAATTTTGAAGGTGAAACAGAGTATGATATAAGTTGAACTGGACATAGGGAAGGCCGACACAGAGAGAATGGACAAATGCAGAGGGCAAACTCAATATAGGTTTCATATGGACTTCTCTTGAACATATGAACGACACGACCAATGATATGGCAGCATTGACTCAAAGACAACACATGGAATGACCTTGTAGTAAATCGAATGAGAGACAAATGGATTTCCCAAACCGGCTTCAAATGATGAATAGGGGGTGTCATGTTCAAGAGTGACACTTACTACCAATTAATATGAAGATGAAAACATATACCTTTCCCAAATTTTCCCCCACCATTTCTGGCGAGTACCTCTTTATTTTTACGCAAGCTTGAGGAGGATAACATATGCTTGTTGATGTAAGCTCGTCCTTTGGACAAGTCCCTCGGAGTATGTTTAACGAACCCTAGGAAGGAGTGGTTCGGTCCCATTGCGGGTCTATCGATGTTTGTTTAACGAGTCCAGCGATAGAAAACTCAAAGGTTTTTCAGGATTATAGAGTTTGGAAAAACACTTAAAAGAGAACTCTCTCAGTTCCTTTTTCATAAAATAGTCTGGATGAGACCGAAAAAGAGATAAATTATCACTCACCAGACGCTTACTTCAAATACTTTATCGAGCGTGAAAATAGCAAGGTTGCTCGATGATCTTTTCATGTTTAGAGACTCTGAAAAGAGCTTAAATAGGACTCCGGGGGGGTTTCTTTTTCGTATAACCTTGTTGAGCCCGAAAAAGTGATAAAAGTATGCTCGATCGCGTTCTCATGTATTTACGAGCGCAAGAATGGACAAAGACCACGCTCATGGTTTTTATATAAAAACCATAAAAAACAATAAAAAACACGCAATGACAAGGAAAAATATGTCTGTATCCCTATATTTGACCGTCAAAATCATTACGTCTGCAAAAGGTTCACTCAAAATGACATTAAGGATTAGGGTTTAATATATAAATAATCATAAAAAACCAAATGACATAGTAAAAGTAAATAAAAAGGGTGTAAATACTCTTTTTACCACATCATTTTACCCTTCCACTATTTGAGCTCCAAAAACCCCTTTTTACCCTCAAAGTTCGACGTCAGATTGCAGGAGCTATGAGAGACCATTCAACGAGTCGTCTACAACAGTAAAGTAGGCTCTTTGTCCTTAACATTTTCATGGTTTCATTTTGTAATTTCATTGGTTAAATTTTCATTTTTAAGTTGATTTGTGGAGCCCTACTTGCGCGCTTCCATTCTCGCAGGCAGCCTATACGGGACCTGTAAGAATGAGGCATTCTCGCAGGTGAGCCTAAGGCCTCCTGCAAGGTTCTCGCACTATGCACACAGGGCACCTACGAGAACCGCAAAGCTCAAAATTTTTTTAAATTTTTACCCAATGAAAAAGAACCAAAGCATGAAAAAAGTTGCTAATGTTCTTTTTGTGTTCCTTATGCAGATAATTGGCCATCAAAATGGTGCTTGAATGGCGTGAAAGGGAACATGAAGAAGACAATTCAATGGTCGAAAATCATCCACCTACTATCACTGCTTTGAGAGACTGTGGGCTCTTGAAGTACTTTCATATCCCGGGAAGAGGGCCCAAGTCAGGTTGTTAGAGTACCTGGTGTGTATGTGGGACCCTGATCAGCAGGTATTTCATGTGGGGGTCCACACACTGTCCTTAGACATTGAGGACATATATTTTCTGACTAGATTGTCATGGCAGGGGTACTATGTGAGCCTGACTGGTAGTAGAAGTGATGGGATAAAGATGAGTGAGTACTGCAATTTACACTACGTTCCCGAGGCTGAGAGAAAGAAAGGAAAAGTAGCAATTTAGGGGGTACGAGATTTGACGCTCCGTACTATCCTATTCACCATAGCTCGGATGGTTGGGAGTTTTTCTCCTCACATGGCGTTACAGAGTTACTTCCATTATGCTATTGAGTGTACTGATCCTCGATTGTTCGACTGGGCAGATGTTGTGCTTCGTAGTATAAAAAAACAGTTGACCAAATGCCGACGAGGTGACCTGAAGCAATTTGGGTACGGATCGTTGTTGGTGTCCTTCTTCTTGGAGAGGGTCCCATTACTGAGGCTACAGGTTGAATGGCATTTACCGGCTCCCAGGGATCCAAGGATGCTGAGATGGTGTCAGCTTATGGCTCGGCACGTTGCTGGACCTATCATCAGATATGATGATACCTTCTTTGATTGGCTACAACCACAGATGTTGATGGTTGATGACTATGCTTATACCGGGATGGATTTCCGAGGAGATCTAGATTTGGTACTGCCAGAGGATGCTCAGTGGGGGGACCTTGGTAAGAAGTACACACATTCTGCTCTTTTTAAATGTTTTATGATTTTTTATCATATTCAAATGTTTTTGTTTTATATATTTGTCCAAAGACTAATACAAAATCGTTTGTTGATAACACAGATGTTGGACCTTACCGACCTCCTGGTACTTCTCCCATTCAGTGATGAGGAGAGGTAGCGGAAACACTACAATATCCCAAGGATTATCAGGTGGTGGAACAAAATCTAGAGGGCCTGACTGCAGATATTCCAGACATGTCTCTGGAAGAGGTTCCATGATGCGATCATCGTCATACTATAGGAGTATCAACATCCATGAGTCAACTGCTCCGTAGGGTAGCTCGGGCAATTGTGTGTTACCATGAATGTCACCCATGATGTTACTATGTAGAAGCTATAAGCTTCAGATTTTGATATTTTGGTCTTCGGACAAAACTTTTTGTAAGAAAATTTTTTGATCGTTATATATGTACAGATGGCTTCTACCGATTTATCATGTGTTGTGTGAACATTGATGTGATTGATTTATAAATGATTCAAATGTCTGTCTAATACATAGTTAGCCAATGCATCAGTTAATGTATTTAGACATCTAGGAATATGTTGATATTCAATGTAATCAAAATAACGCTCCAAGAGGCGAATTCGCAAATATACCCATAACAAAGTAGGACTTCAAATAGTATAGAAATTACTTAACTGTAGTACCACAAGCTGTGGATCGAGTCGCACAACCAAATGATGGATTCCAAGTGAGATAGCTTTAACCAATAATTCAATAATGGCGCTATACTCAGCGATGTTGTTGGTCGCACGGTCGAGACACACACCCCGTAAAGAGACAAGTTTGTTTGTAGGGGCGTAAATTGCCCACGCAACTAAAGAAAGGTTCCAAGTACTATGGCTAGCACCATCAGCGAAGCCAATATAGGGTAGCGAACACTCCAACATCTGGAAATCAAACACAACATCACATAAGGGTAGAGACCAGATAACGACAAAAGCAAACTATAGTAACACACAAGAAGTATGATACAATTAAAATACAAGTACTTGTGCACAGATGAATTTATGCACAATACTTCTTCAAGTACAACCCATTCCGGGGTTCAATCAAAGGGATACCATCCTAATCTACCAACTCATAAGCTCCTTTTTCCAAAACTCATCGAACGATATAAGGACCTCACCACATGGCGTCAAATTTCCCAGCTCCTAACGCATCTCAATCTTGTTCATAGAGAAGAACAAGATCACCTTCGGAGAAAACGCGAGGCTTGACATCCTTATCGTATTGGGCCTTAACACGCTTTTTCTGAGCTTCGATAACTAGTGTGGCATCACGTCGAGTTTCATCTAATCACATAAGATACAATAGATTTTCTTCCTTAGCAGAAGTATTGGGTAGGAGTGCAACAGCTAGATTTAAAGAAGGTATCTCGCATTCAATAGGGAGAATGGCTTCCACACCATAAACTAATCGAAAAGGTGTAAACCCAGTAGAGGACTTGACGGATGTCTAGTACGCCCACAATGCCGAAAAAACATTGCGTTCCAACTTGTTTTATGAATCCCTATCATTCGTCGGAGCATAGTTATGAGAACTTTGTTAATCACTTCGACTTGGCCATTGGCTTGTGGATAATAGGGTGTTGAGTTATCATGGCGAAGACCCAACTTTTCAGTAAGTTCGGACATCATATAATTCCTAAAGTGGCTACCGTGATCAGTGACGATATCTTGGGGAACACCAAAATGACCTATGACATGATTAAACAGAAATAAAGCTGTAGTCTTTCCAGTGTTGTCAAATGTCGGCATCACCTCGGTCCATTTCGTAAAGTAATCGATGGCTACAATAATGTAACCATGCCCCCCGGCCGAGTGAGGGTGACATGTCATGAAATCGATGCCCCATTTTGCAAAGGGACCAACTGAGACCACAGGGTGAAGAGGAGTAGGATGCGACTGAATATTCTGATTATAGGTCTGGCAGGCATGGCATTTCTGAACTGTGGTAATGCAGTCATTAAACAGAGAAGGCCAAAAATACCCTGCGCATAAAATCTTCTGAGCAGTAGCATACCCAGACATATGACCACCACACGCTCCAGAATGGAAGTCATTCAGATCTTTCTCGACTTCATCGAACGTTAGACAATGTCGAAAAACAGAGTCAATCCCCCGACGATAAAGAGTATCCCTGAGGATAATGTATTGACGAGCTTGATAACGTATGTGATGTCGTTCAGTGCTAGACAAAGTTTGCCGGAAAGTCTGGGTTTGGAGATATATAATGATATCACCATACCAAATATCATTAGTGATAATAAGGAAAAGAGACTCATCAGGTAATGAATCAACTGCTACATTTTCCGTTGTTGAATGGGGGAAGTCGCATATCAACTCAGCAAAAACTAAGGACTTCTTGGACTTGGCACGTTCGAATGCCAAGTCAAACTCCTAGAGTATCATAATCCATTTGGAGTACTTTCCCCCTAGCAACTAACGTGTCAAAATGTGTTTCATAGGGTTACAATGTGAAATCACTGTAGTCTTGTGTGAGAGGATATATTGCCGGAAGCGTTGGACGGCTTGGACGGCAGCCAAGGCTAGTTTCTCGACATGTTGATACTTGATTTCAGTGAGTATGAGACTTCGAATCAAGTAGTAAACAACATGCTCATCATGAGCATCATCCTCTTGGACGAGAACCATGCCAATGGTGTAATCGGAGGCAGCAAGGTAGAGGAAATAATCGCGACTGTAATTGGGGGGAAAAAGAAGCGGAGCTCGTGTGAGGGACAACTTCAAAGATTCAAAAGAACTATTGGCAATGTTATCCTAGATGAACTCGGAATCCTTCTTTAATAGCCACGTAAATCCACGAGTGATATCGGCGTAATTTGGGATAAAACGACGAAGAAAGTTTTCTTTCCCTTGCAAACTTTGCAACTAGCGAAGTGTAGAAGGAGGAGGGAGATTTATTATCGCCTCAACCTTCAAAGGATCCACCCGGATCCCTTGACATGAAACAATGAAACCTAGAAGACGACCAGATTCTACGTAAAAAACGTGTTTATGAGGATTTAAACATATATGATAGAACCGACAATGAATGAAAATGGCTTGAAGGTGGGTAGGGTGATCGACTCTGTGCATAGAATGAGTGGGTAAATCGTCCAAATAGGGTTGAACGATGTGCTTGATATCATGAAAAGCATAAGACATAGCATGTTGAAACGTTGCGCCAGTGTTCTTGAGACTGAAAGGAAGTTTCCGATAGGCAAAAGTATCCCAAGGACAAATAAAATCAGTCTTATGTTGATCCTCGGGAGCAATGTTAATTTGATTATAGTCAGAGAAACCATCCATGAGAGAGAAGATTTCACTTCCGGTGTAGTCATCGACAATCTGATCGACGAAAGGGGTAGGAAAGTTGTCTTTAGGACAATATTTGTTGATATCCCTATAATCAATGCATACACGAATGGTGCCTCCTTTTTTTTCAATCGGGAGAGAATTGGAAACCCAGTCTGTAAGAGCCATCAGATAAATAAAGCTGTCTTTCAGAAGTTTCTCGACTTCGAGCTTTATAGTAGCCGCTTTATGTGGGTGAACTGGATGAGTTTAGCTCTGGGGTATGTCTTTATCTCATGTACAACAATTGCAGGGTCGATACCTGGCATCTCTTCGTAGCTCCAGGTGAAGATGTCACGAAATTCTTTGAAAAGGGAGGTATAGGTGATGATTTCATCAGAAGAACACAAAGCTCCAAGATGAACATTTTCAAAAATCCCAGGTTTAATGGATATGTCAATGGGAATCATGGGCGAGATATTGCTTAAGTTCCCTTCAGCAAACACTTCGTGTGTAGTCTCGGGAACTGTCGAGATGACAACAACGGTCGACGGAGTCGAAATCCAATGGTAGTTCTCAAGAGTGTGTTGCTCCAGAAAGAGGATAGAACGATGATGCCCATCGTCCCAAGGGGTTTCCTCCATGACGGACATGATCATATCATCAGTGGGAAAAATAACACGAAAAGGATCGGGAGACAACTCATCAAGAGAGGGGGTAGAAGGTGTTGCCGACTGAATAGCCTAGTAGGTAGATTTGACCGGACTTAATGGCATTGCATCGCCGAAACGAAGATGATCTCCAAGGTCAGGGACAATCCAAGGGTCGTGAGACGCAGGAAGTTCGTGAGGCACGATAGAGATCATGTTGATAGAAGCAACTGACGGGCATGGGACATCAGGCGGTGGAATGGGGAAAGTACCCATTAACGAAGAGTCCTTGAGAAGGCCTACACTGACGTTCTCATAACCCGATGGGGTTTTAGTGATAAACGGTACGTTGCCAGTATGGGTATCAAAATTGAAGAAGGCAAGTTGGTCGACGGTAACAACTTTTCCTTGATGAGGGAAACATACTACGCGAAAAAGGGTCGACATAACTACATGCATGGAATCAATCTAGCTATGGCCAAGTAGAAGATTGTAATCAAGGGGAGCGTCAAAGACTTCCACTTCAACTTGGACTGTTTTGCCTCCTAACATGATGGGCAACGAAGGAAGAACACCGTAGGGCTTAAAACCAGAGCCATTGAAATATTTAAGAGTGTTTTGGGATTTGTTCAAAGGAGGAGAGCCACTGACTTTCCAACAAGCAAGAGACATAACACATGTCGAGGCACCCTCATCAATAATGGTGCGACAAATGTTTTTGTTAGAGACAACCACTTGGATCTGGAATGCCAGTTGAGGAGGTAACCTTGGAATGTGATCTTCCAAGTCAAAGACTATTAAATTTGTATCCGTCAGATTGATTCCACCAATAGCATTTAACAGTGCCTTTTGTTGTGCTGGACAAGACTGAAGGACTTTAAGGGCTGACATCGCAGAGCGTGCTTGGGACAAATCTTCAACAATGTTGTATTTATGGGCCGCACGAGCATGAGGATTGAAAGTCGATTTCTGAATGATGCCCTTTGGGTGAGGTCGCAGAACGGTGTCGAGGCTCGGTCGTTCGAGATGAAGAGGACCATTAGAAGGTGGAGTCGCTGGAGAGGGTTGTACCAAGGAAGGAGGTAAGTCATCAACCTTCTCCTTAAAGGGAGAATAATCTTTGGCTCAAGTAGTGAGTGAAATATTGTTTTTCTTAGAATCACTAGTACACATCAAAACATATGAGGTAGTAGAAGAAGAGGGTTGGTCATGGATGACCAACTGAGCCTGTTGTTGAGATGGGAAGGGTTGGGATAAAACGGCTGGTGTAGGTGGTTTTGGAGCTTCTTGAAGGAACTTAGTGACCTCGGCACATCGTGGACAATCCTTCGTGTAGTGATCATCACCACAGATAAGGCAAGGGTATCGTGGTTTGTGCTTATCCCGATCGTCAACAGGGGTAGTTTTGGTTTGCTCTGCTTGAGAATTATTTTTTCCCTCCTTATTCTTGCCTCTTACCTTCTTAGACTTATTTTTACTGGTAGGGGTAGATTGAACTACATTTACCTCAGAAGTCTTACCGGCGGGAGGGGCAGGAGACAGAGCACTTTGAACATTAGAAGAAGCATATTTAGGGTTGTTGCTTGAAGCAGAATGTGATTGGTCTTGTGCAGTACCAATCACACCGTCAGCTGTATGCCAGGCAGCTAGCATAGTTGAAGTGCTGGAAGTATTAGGGTGAGGTAACTCAAGTAGTAAATCGTAAAGAGTTTCCGTTTGTGAATAAACGAGGTCAAGATATTGAGCATGACTTATAGCCTGCTCTTTCATGACTACACCACCCATGGCAATGTCCTTACCAATTTCGTTCAAAAATGATTTTGTAAACCATTCTGCCAGTAACTAATTGGGTAGCTCAAACTTAATGAGATGTCATCTCTTTCGCCACTCATGGATGTGATCAGATATATGAGTGCCTTTAGTCTGTTTGAAGGAAGTCAAAATCTCAGTCCCCGTGTCATAACGGATTGGTAACTAGTAATGCGTAAGGAAAGCCATAGCTAGAGTGTTGAAATCAGAGAAGAATCCTCGTGGCAATTCGATATACCACTTTGTAGTAGAACCGGTAAGGGTTCGTTGAAAAAGATGTAAACGAATGGAGTCGTCCATCAATGAGTTAGATCAACACCATAGGTGAAAAGTCATAACGTGACTGTTTGGGTCCTCTCCCACTTTGCCGTCGAACTTAGGAATGTCCAAGGGTAATTTAGCTGGTATAGTAGGCCATTAGGGAGAGTGACGAATTGGATCATTTAAGATCCTAGACAAAT
Organism: Picea glauca; assembly: GCA_000966675.3. Taxonomy (NCBI): domain Eukaryota; kingdom Viridiplantae; phylum Streptophyta; class Pinopsida; order Pinales; family Pinaceae; genus Picea; species Picea glauca. The sequence continues at coordinate 488,022 of JZKD02S1672757.1, forward strand.
CCGAAAGATCCAAAGTGGCCAAGAAGGGTAGTTTTCGATTCACCTGTGGGTACTGGTGACTTTGGGGAGGAAGCCCTATTGGAAAACCAGTAGGACCGTAAGCGGTCTACGCATAATGGGAATGCCCAGGTAGATTCGGTGGTGGTTGGAGAGGATAGTAGCTCAAGGGATTGTAACCTTGAGTAGGGACATGAGTTTGAGCATTCGGACCCCAAATAGGATTGGGTATACCTGGATATGGTTGGCCTATAGTAGGGACAGGAAATTGTTGCCCCCCAGTCGTTTGAGGAGGATTTTGTATCATCTGATTCCAGTACTGGGCCAAAGAGGGAGGTATATTTTGTCCAAAAGGTGGGGTTGGTCCCCCTATCGTAGGTGGTGTTCCAACCGGAAGTTGTGTTCCAATTGAAGGTTGTGCTGTAATTGGAATGTTTCCGGTAAGAAGAGGTTGAATCGTACCACCTTGTCCACCAACGGGAATCTACAAGTTTGGTGTAATGGACGAGATAGTGCCACTAGGATTAGGATTGACAATGGAAGACAAGAAAGGTTTTCCAGAAGGAAATTGAGGGAGTATTGGAATGAAACTGGGAATAGGGTGCCCAGGAGAAGAAGGACCACCTGGAGAACCGGATGGGGTTTGCGGAGGTGTTGGCACAGAAGCATTCAATGCACGGTATCTGGGTGGTAGTGCTGGAGTGACATTGGGTGTTCGCTACGTGTTTATAGGATCAATACCAGCCGCAGTGAACCCGGTTGGGACACTCATAGTAGCTACAAGGTGGGCCATTTCGGCAGGGACAGTAAAGTGATAAGTGGTAGTCAACGGTACAGCCTCTGAATCAGCAACCACAGGGGGGTTGATTTCGGAGACCACAGGGGAGCCAGGACCAAAAAGGTCCCGTCGAAAAACGCCCATAGACCAAAAAGGATCTTGTTCCCTAGGTCTAGATGGAGATCCAGAATACACAACAATTAAGTCTCTGGAAGAGTTTGCTCGCATAAAACATCTCTCAAAATTGGGGTGAAGTCATAAGTCCTCTCGAGTATTAGTAATTCGAAAATTTTCTAGAGAGTTAGTTCATTCTACTTGTGGTGTGGTAACGTCTTGGACTTCACTCGAATGAGGAGAGCCCTCAGGTGCAGCTGTAGGCAAGGGTTGAGAGCCTTCAGGATGTTCTGGAGACAAACCTTGCATTCTACGTGAAAGACGTGGAGGAGCTATGGTGAATGAGTGAAAAACTTCGCGAAGAAAATCCTATGGTCAACTTC
>JZKD02S1672757.1:497778-524515 GCA_000966675.3 Picea glauca
ATTTGATGAATCCTTCTGACCATATGGTCTGGCTCTCCTTCAAGATCCTGGAAGAATTTCACTACAGGTAACACAAGTTGAGTGGGAAAAATAGCCTCCGTCTCATAAACCAGTTTAAAAGGTGAGGTGCCCAGGGACTTTTTCGTTGTCACTCGATCGACCCGTAGAGAGAATTTGAGCTTTGAATCCCATGCCTTCTTATTGTCTTCCAACAATCTTTTGATGAGCTTGATTAGGATTTTCTTGGAATATTTTGCCAGTCCATTTCCTTGAGGATAATCGGGGGTGGAGTGAATCAATGAAATTTTGAATTGTTCACAGAACTTAATCAGAGGCTCAGACTTGAAAGAAGCAGCATTATCAGTGACAATTTTGCTGGGACAATCAAATTTGGCTATGATATCCTCCAGGAAGCTGATAATAACCATGGTGAGAAGAACTCCTAGTGGGGGCCACTTCTATCCACTTAGTGAAATAGTCTATCGCAGTCAGGATCCATCTGTGTTGGCCACTTGAAGGAGGATGAATATCCCCAATGAAGTCCAACCCCCACTATTGAAAATGTGCTAAAGATACCACAGGCTTTAGTGGCAGTGAGTTGAGCTGCTGCTTTCTTGAGAACCTTTGGCATTTGATACAAGCTATAACTTCTCTGCATACATCAGTGAACAAGGTGGGCCAGTAGTACCCAGCCCTAAGAATTTTGTGAGCTGTGGTCTTCCAAAAATGATTCCCTCCATAAAGGCCTCCATGGAACTCAAACATAACTATCTGGGCTTCCTGTGGGCTCAGACACATCAACAACACCTCTAGGGGGTCTCTCCTGTACAAGACTTGGTCAATGAGGCAATACCTTATCGTCTTGAGTTTTAAAACTCTTGCCTTACTTTTACCCATTCCATCAGGAGGCTTCAGCTCTTGTAGAAAGTACAAAATGTCTTGGTACCAGGTGAATTATGATAGTGATGAGCCGTTGTGAGAGATTTTGCGGGACGACTCAGCTGGCTGATTTTTCGAGCAAGTATTTATGAATCTAACCCCCAAGGCCCTGCAATTGGATTCAGCCAATAGCTTGGCTAAACCCTTCCCTTTAACCAACTTGGTGGGCTTTATCTCTAGGTCAAACTCCAAAATCTTGGCGATCCATTTACCTCTTCTTCCATCTACGTCATGTTGTATAAGGATAACTTTCACAGATGCTGAAGGCACGTACACAGTCACTTTTGAGTGCAAGACATAGACTCTGAAAGCTTTGAGAGATTTCACTAAGGCATAAGCTTGTTTCTCCATGATTTCATACCTGATCTCTGCATCTCTTAATTCCTTGTTGAAGAAGAGAATGGGCTATTCTCGACCTTCCTTGTTTTTCTACAACAAGACCGCTGCTACTGTATCAAAAGAAGCAAACGAAAAAAGTAGAAAATCCTTGGAATAATTAGGACTGATCAACACAGGTGCCTCATTCAATGCCCTTTTTATTTGGATGAAATATTCCTTGGGCTCAGTAGTCCATTTTACTTCACTTCCTTTCCTGAGCATGGTTGTGATGTGTTTCACCAACTCAGCAAAATTTGAGACGAATCTCCTCAGAAAATTAATCTTCCCCAAAGGCCTGAACTTCCTTCCTAGATCTGGGAAGTGATAGGGTCTGAATTTCCTCCACCCTATTGGGATCAATCCTCACTCCCTCTTCTGATACTATATGGCCTAACAACTTCCCCTCCTTCATAGCAAAAATAGACTTCTTGGGATTTAAAGAAAGGCCAAACTCCCAGCATTTTAGGAAAACCTTCCTTAGGTGACAACAGTGCTCCATATCAGACCTGGAGAAGACTGTGATGTCATCTAGATAGACCAGCACAAACTAGTCTTTCTCTCCTATGAAGTCCATATCCATAGCTCATTGAAAAGTTGCTCCTGTGTCCATAAGTCCAAATGGCATCTTGGCATACATGAATCTCCCCCAGGGAGTGGTGAAGGTCGTCTTCTCTCTGTCCTTGGGCATTACTAATATCTGATTATATTGAGAGAAGCCATCAACCATGGATATCCTGGATGCACTAGTTACCCTCTGCAATATGTGTTCCATGTTGGGAAAGGGATGATTGTCTTTCTTTGAGCTCCTGTTGAGGTTTCTGAGGTCAACACAGAGCCTAATTTCCCCACTTTTCTTCCTCACTGGGACCAAATTGGCCACCCACTCAGAATATCTCAAGGGAACAATGATTTGGGCATCTAACAATTTCCTTAATTCTCTCTCCATGACAGGCAACAACATGGGATTTATCTATCTTAACTTATGCCTAAATGGTTTAGCCTCATCCTTCAGTGGGATCTTGTGTTCAATGACAGACGTGTCATATGTCTTGAGGTCTTCATAAGTCCATGCAAACACATCAACAAATTCTCTTAATAGCTCTGTATATTCGGCTCTCTGTTCTTGGGTCAGGCTACTTGACAACCTGACAAATTTAGGCTCCTCCTATGTGCCAATGTTGCACTCAGCTGAATCGACATATTCATTCGAAACTTCACCCTTTACTACCACATCATTACCATCAAACAATCTTTCTAAAGGGACTAGTCCCTTCAGAATGTGATTGCTAGGCAGCTGAATAATATGGTGATTAGCAATTTTATTTAAAGATACTTCAGGGTAGGGGTGACCTTCAAGGTCAGGGTCTTGATCAATGTGCAACGTAGAAAATTCATCGACAGTCTGCAGAAGATTCTTGATTTCAAGATCGTCTTCAAATACCTTCCAATGTCTGACATTGTCTGGTACAACTGGCCTATATTTTATCTCAACATCATATTTGCTCTTAGGTGGTAGAGGCATCCTGAGAAGACTCACCAAAACTGCTAAGGAATCAGCCAAAGCATTTTTCTCCCTTGGAACAAAAGAGATGTTGAAAGCTGAGAAGAAATTGTCAATCAAGTCCCACACCTCATTTTTGTAGCTCATGAGCCGAGGATGCTTGGCCTGATAAACATTTCTGAATTGATAAATAATCACCTCAGTATCTCCGAACACTGCTATCTCCTCTATCCCCATCTCCTTTGCAGCCCTTAAACCCAGAACTAGAGCTTCATATTCCGCCACATTATCGGTGGCTTCAAATTCTAGTTTGTATGACAGGGACATGGTTTCCTGACAAGGTGACACCAACACCACTCCAGCGCCAGTGCCTTCACTAGAAGAAGCCCCGTTGAAAAACATCTTCCAAACATAGGTGGTTGGAGGAGGCATCTTGTGATTAAAAGGGGGTTGCCTTCTGATTTGAAAAGGGGCTTCAAGAGCATTAGTGAGCTACAACAAACTAGATCTCAAATCAGTGTCTAGTGCAAAGATAGGGTGATTGGTGGGATTTGCCTCATCACTAACAATGTAGGCCAGCTGGGCTTCTCTGTACAACCTCCAGTGTTCCCCTCCAAAGACTGGAATGGAAGCATATGTGAGATCCATTTGTAATGTTCCTCCAAGTTTTTTAATCCAAGATCTTTACAGCAACATGCCGAACTTGGGAGGAACATCGACTACTACAATGTCCATGCCCACACTTTTCATTGGCAGCTGGAACAAAGAGACAACCAAGTATTTGATGACTCCAAGGCATTGCACCCTCCTTGATCGAAAGAGTACAAATCATGGTAAGCCTTCGTCACCTCCAGTCCCAATTCTTCCATGACTATTTTGGGCATAAGGTTGTGGGAAGCCCCTAAATCCATGAGGCAATTATGTAGCACCTTATCATGTATGTTCAGGGATGTGTAGAAGGGAGGGGATAAATCATTTATGTCTTCTACTAGGGGACCTAGGACAACTGTTGGCTTTTCATATTGAAGATTTATTGAGTTTGTGGAAGGCTGGGGGGGCTCGGATTGTAGCAGCTTAGAGAGGGTCCTTTTGAAATCTTCATTTTTAACTAGTTCTGAGAGGGGTACAAGAATTCTGATCTTTGGAATCTCATGCTCAAAACTAAAATAGGAGAGGGGATTAGGAGGTTCCCTTACCTCAAAGACAGGTTCTTTAGCTACTGACGAAGTATTCTGAGCTTTCTTTTCTCTAGTAGTTATCACTGCAGCTTTAGCAAGCCTTTCTGCTATGAGAGGCTAATCCTTGCTATCAAAAGTATCATGTTTCTTCTTTGACCTGAGATGGTATCTGTTAGGAGTGTTGTAGGCCTTCTCCCCTTTACCCAACTCATTGATTTGGATGTTCATAAGGGACTCTTTGTATGCATCTTGAGTCAAATGGGGAAAAGGGGAGGTGTCTTCAATGTAGTGAATTTCAAGGTCAAGTTCTTTTGTCTCCTCTCCTTCCTCATGAGAAACTATGTTGCTTTGGAGAGGGGTCTGAATCCTCTGATCATCTCTGTCTCTGCTCCTTGGTTCCCTTGGGAAGACCTATGGCACATTGTTACTAGGCCTCCTGAAACCTCTGTTGTCAGTATTCTGGGGATTTCTGTACACGGGCTTCCTTTCTAACTCCCACCTTTCCATCCTAGCCGAAAGAGATTTCAGCACTTTAGTTACCTCATCCATATGAGGAGGAAGGGGAGAGGAATGGGATGAGGAGGCTTCAGTTCTCCTCCTAGATATGTCTCTATCAGCCTTACTCCTGAGTCAGTCAACAACCAATATATTCGACTCTACTTCTACGACTGTGTTTTGTATGTGCGCCAAAGTGGTGGCTCTCCTTTCCCTCAATAGGAGGCAGAAATTGGGATCAAAAGCACTAGCATAAGTGATATTCACAGAGGCTTCTGAAGGCTTAATCTCAGCGGGGATTTTATTGTACATTTTGTTAAATCTTTTGGAGAAGTCAGAAATAGACTCTCCTTCTTTTCTCTTCAAAGATCCAAACTCTGTCATGTAATAAATGAAGTCTTTTTTGTCTCCCCATTGTCTCAAAAAGGTATTATCCAAAGCCTCAATCCCATTAACAGATCCAGGAGGTGGGGCCCTAAACCATTTTCTAGCCTCACCCTCAAGGATATGGATGAAAATCCTCATCCACACATCTACATGCATGATGACATGATCGTCTGTAAAACTGTAAAAGGATTCAAGGTGTTCTTCTGCAGTTATGTCCCCCTCGCCCGTAAACTTGGGCAGCTATTTGAGGTAGCCATCTGCTAGAAGGGCATTGAGAGGATGAGGTAGCAGAAGGGGAGCATACCTAGCGGCTATAATAGCCTCCATTCTGGTCATGGGGGGATTTTCTCCTGCCATAGGGATATTAGGTGGAGGAGAACTCGGAGAGGAATGAACTTGAACAGGGGATACTAGAAATAGGCTTATAGGGGTGAGGGAAGTGACAAGGGTTTCTCCCTCTAGTCCAAAACCAGGAGGAGACAACTCGACAGGAACACTTCCGAAATTTAGGAAACAGGAGGCTTTAGAAAATGGTCTGTTGTAAAGTTGAGGAGAAGAAAAAGGAGTTTCTACAAAAAGGGACGACAAATTACCTGGTTTGGTGGTGGAAGTTTCTCCTTGGGGGGCCTTTTCTCTTCTGAAAATCGCCTGCTACTCAGCTTCAGGCGTAGCTAGAGGCAGCTGTGGATGGGACCACGTGTGTCTACCTCTGAAAGACACAATTAAAATGACAGGTTTGCCATAGTGGAGTCATCACAATGGAGTCGCCAGGTGCACAGTAACAATCTTCGAAGGCTCTGATGCCTGATGCACCTTCAGAATCAGAGGCTCGATGTCGTTCAATCTCGGGGAAATTTTTCAACTTCATCCCTGGCAACGGTGCCAGAAATGTTAGCATCATAAGTCACTCGTGGATTGTAGCAGGAGCATATCCTGACACCCATCAATTTTATGTCATGATTTGTTTGTAGAGGTTGATCGAATGGAAAGAAACTCAGAACCATATCATTCTAACTCAGAAAACTGGGTTGGAACACCAGTGATATGTGAGTTCTTGACCTAATTTAAGCCAGTGATATGATAGTGGTGAGTAAGTGGAGGGAAAGAGAGGGGAAATAAAGTATGCTTTGGACATCCAGTCTTCCAGCAGCCTTTACAAAAGAGGAAAAGTCTCAGATATGAGATCCTCTCAGAGCCGAATAAACTTCAAAATGAACCTAAAAAGATTGCAGAACTGATATAATCAAACCTACATGATATAGCTATCCAACACCCGACTGGATCATCCATGCCCAAGCTTTCAAATTCAGAGTAAAAAAGGAAAAGAAGAAGTTGGATGCCATTAAATAAGAAGTCTCAAATGTTCTTCTATAACCAGAGAACCAGAGGCTAAATTAAAGCTTTACAATAGGGAGTTGTGCTCTACCATCGATACTTAAAAGAATACAAAAAATGAGTAAATATACTCCTAAACATTCACCCAACAAAGGCATCTTAGAACTTCCAGGGTGTGGCATCTCTTCAGTCAAATCTGGCCTGAACTCCTTCATCAGACGTCACCTTAAATTTGCATGGCCTTTGTAGGGAGGGTAGCTGAAACATTAAAGGATAAAATAGCGTGTGCAGACTCCTCTGGTCAGACGAGGACTCGGCATGGCTTCTTTGGAAAAAACCAGTATATAGGACCATCTCGGCAAGACTGCCTGCCGAAACCTCCATGCTTTGCATTCAATGAATGAGCCAAGGTTTCAACTACCTCCCCCCACCTTCATTTACTTTTGGCAGGGACCAAGATCAAGGCCGAGTTGAACTGGTGCCTGGAGAATGCAGTGATCCCTTCTGCAGCTAAACGTGACACTTTGACCCTTCACTAAGTTATTTCTATCACCCCACATGACTGCGGGCTGTGACCCTATGCCTACCTTCAAAGGCGCTTTCAACATTTCGCGTTTTGATGATTCCTAATATAGCGAAAAATGAGACCCTCTACTCTCCTGAAGTCCCGATAGCTGAAATGCCAAAATGGCTTGATTGCTTTCCACACATCCCATTGGATGGACAACCTAGATCAATACTTAAATGTGGGACTGCCTCTATCCTGGACCCTTTCAGCATTTTGTGCTTCAGGGTTTTGAAATGCATTGGAATGATGAGACCCTTTGTTCTCTTGAAGTCTCGGTAGCCGAAATTCTAAAATGGCTTGATGGTTTGCCATGCGTCCCATTGGATGGATGGCCTAGATCAATACTTAAATGTGTGACCGCCTCTGGCCTAGACCCTTTCGTTGTTTCAGGCTTCAGGGTTTTGAAATGTAGTGGAAGGATGAGACCCTCTATTCTCTCGAAGTTCCGGTAGCCGAAATGCTGAAATGGCTTGATTGTGCGCCACACGTCCCATTGGATGGATGGCCTAGATCAATACTTAAATGTGGGACTGCCTCTGGGCTGGACTCTTTTGGCATTTCGGGCTTCAGGGTTTTGAAATGCAGTGGAAGGATGAGACCCTCTATTCTCTCGAAGTCCCGGTAGCCGAAATTCCAAAATGTCTTGATCGTTTGCACACATCCCATTGGATGGATGGACTAGATCAATACTTAAATGTGGGATCACCTCTGGCCTGGACCCTTTTGGTGTTTCGAGCTTCGGGGTTTTGAAATGCAATGGAAGGATGAGACCCTCTATTCTCTCGAAGTCTCGATAGCCAAAATTCTGAAATGGCTTGATCGTTTCATGATTTTGGCCATAGGAGATGAGCTTAGGCACTTGACCACGTGCAACTCTATGACCCAGACTTACCTGATGGCCGTCGATCTGCCCCATCTATGGATCCTCGCTGCTGAAAGACAAAGTGCTCGCTCGCTTGATTTTGAGCCCGAAGTGGGCTCCTTTTGTCGACTACGCTCGACCTTCATGGCTGTGGCCTTTGAATAAAACACACTCGACTGGTTTTCAAACCCTACTTCTAGGCATTTACACTAGGGGCCCGAAACCAGAAGAAAACACTATCTTGCAAGAATTTGTGATAACACATTTCATCCGCCTATGTCGGTTTATTCTGTTTCTTCCTCTGATAAACATTTTCCTATTAGTAACCAAGAGTCTATTGGGTATTAAAATTGGAAATAGGATAAGAGTCGGAGGATGAAACAAATCTTAGGGAGGGATAGCTCCAGGATTTAGAGATCATGCTGGAGAAAAGATACTAGCTTTAATCATGCAAGCTGGGGGAAAAGTACCAACTATCCATGGGTCTTGTTCGAAACCTTTGGACATTACGTTGGGAAGTTCTGAGCTTAGTCTTTGTTCTTTCTTGTGCTCTTTAATACATGAGAATAGGATACCCAGTATACTTTTATCTCTTTTTCTGACTCGTAAAAGCTATAGGAAAAAAGAACTCTTTGGAGTTTCCTTTAATATATTTTCAGACTCCCTAAACATGAAAATATTGTCGAGTGATCTTTCTTCCTTTCACACTGGTTAAAAGGTTTGAAAGGGCGTCTTTCGAGTGGTATTTTATCTCTTTTTTGGCCTCATGAGTCTAATTACAAAAAATGAATACTCTAGTCAAGCATGACTAGAAGAGTTCTCCCCTGTATTGTTTTACACTTTTTTAGGCTTGGGAGACTAAATTTATGAAAAATTCTTCCATCAAGTTGTCTTTAAGTTGTTTTCAGACTCTCTAAATGTGAAAAACCACCCAGTTTACCTTCTTTGGGCTCGTAAAATTATGCATCGAAGGACCAATGTGAGTTCGTTCTCCATGAACCATACATGACCGAACCCCTCCTTCCTCAAGTTCATTAAACATATGACTAGGAGCTGATCCAAAGGATGAGCTTTATCGAGCATCTGTTACCCTCCTTAATCTCGTTAAGAAATAAAGAGGTACTCATCTATCTGGATGGGGGAAAAATTGAAGGTAGAGGGTCAAGGTTTTTGGAATCCTTTATGGCAGCTATTGTCACCCTTGAACATGGAACTTGTTTGTGTTGAGCATGGAACCTATTTGCATCTCATATTACAGTTGGGTAATCTATTTGTCTCTAAATCATACCAATTCCATGTGTCATTATACTTTTTAGTTCCATTTGAAGAGTTCTCTTATTATCATCACATTATGTTCTTGGTACTCGTTGAGTCAATGCTGCCAAGTAATTTGTCGTGCCTCATCATGTTCAAGGAAAGTTTCACTTCAAACCATTCATTTGTAGTATTTCCAATTTCCATTTCCTATGTCATTCCATACTCATTCGATTCACCATCTCACATCACTTTCCTGTGTTAGTTTCATGTCGATGATGGGGGATACATCATGGCCCTCCTTCGATGAGTCTTTTATTGTTGACTTCAACACATTATCCAAGAGTTATACTTTGAAAAGAGTTAGTACCTTGGGACCTGCATGCCTCAATGGAAGGCCTCCTCACTTCTGACAATAGGTTTACATCATTAACCTCTAATCGAATGATTCCACAAATGTTTGACCTCAACTCATTTATTCACATTCGTTGGAATGTACTAAAGGTACCTGTTGAGGGGTCCTAAATCCCTTAAACTCAACAATAGGAACCAAACCCACCACCGAGGCCCAATTAGACTCTACAATGTTTAATTGTGGAATGGTTCTCCAGATCTTGCAATCCGGCCAATTAATTGACGGGATTTACGTAGTGATTGACATGATGTCTTCTTGTGAAAACTCCTCCTTCAGTTCAAACGTTCTCTTTTTTGTATTTTCTCTTATATGTGGGACCAATACAAGATAAATGTTGGTATAAACTAGCTGGGTAACAAAGGAGAAAGGAATTAACTACTGAAGAAGGTTGAGATCAAGATAACCCTTATACTCAAGCATGCATAACATGATTCTTACACGTACACCATGTCTAGTACTAATACATTAACCTGTTGGTGCTTCAATTATTAACTGAGATACAATTATCAGAAGAAAACATACATGGAATAAACGATGTCAAGAAAAATAGTTTCCTTAACTCTAATCATCAACCACATATTAATGTAGCAATTTAATATTCATCATTAGAGACAAGAACTATAAAAATATTAAATTAGATAACTTATCAACAGATTCAGAGGCTCTTACTCATTACAACATCCATTCATGAGATGAAATCAGAAATAATTCTTCTTCAGATCCAATCACACATGCTTTTGATGAAAAAAAAAAACTTTTTCTCTAGTCCTAAACATGACTTCTCAATTAAGGCAGCTCCAAAATAGTTCTTTACAATCCAAAAATGAGGTTCTTTGCAAAAAACCATCGACCCTTTCTAAAAGGTCGATCCTCTTATTTATAACAAATCATTAACTAAAAATAACTATCAAAAGTGCAAGATAAGTAAAAAACAACATCGCCACATGGAACTTTCATCTCTCAGTCTTATATAAGTCATCAAATGGTTTCACTTGAGTGGATGAATCTTCTCATACTATGACCATTTGACAAATAGTTCCTCGCATGTGTTGGCATACGAGAATCTGTGTTGGTCCATCAGGGCAGAAAGGATCTCCTTTATCTCCATTGCACGTGCCCGATACTTGACTACTTTAGTGCTTAATTGTTGTAATACTGTCTGAGCCTTGATCGGGTGCTCCATGAACTACTGTACTTGAATTGGAAAAATGTTCACCACCTTTTCTATCTCCGCAGTTCACGATGAGTCTTGCTCGACATGTAATTTGACTATGTCATGCAAGTCGACAAAGTCATCGGGTGTGCCAAATTCCGGGAGGCTGATGTCTCTCATTGCCCAATTGATCTTGGTCCAGATCCTTTCAAACTCAGACCATTTCTCCTAGATTTCCTGATGAGGTTATTAGGCCATTTTTACCCATTATTCAACATAATTCTTTATGCGGTTGATGCTTCTATCCCTTAGTACCTGAATGTCGTGCTCTTCGGTGTCTTGACCCTGTTGAACCGCGCTAATGTAATTGATCCTTTCCACCACTTGGTGTTCTTTCTTGTACCATCTTTCCATATCCTTTCACATCACTAGCTCCATGAGGGTGTCTTCTTGGAAATCGACCATCCCTGCAATGAAAAGATTCCGCTCATTTGTGAATTTACTATAAGAATCATGGAATTCACTTCTCAAGAACACAGTGGGCTACGTGGAGTCCTGATAATATTTCGCCAAGTGGTGCAGATGCTCCAACTCCTTCAGTGCAGCGTCCAACTCCTATTCATCTTTATTTTCTCTTTCCAGGGTGGTATCTGTGATTTCCATCCCTATGCCGATAAGCTCGGATATCTTGGCATTCTGCATGCTAATCAATTTCTCCTATGTGGTGATGAGGATAGAGTTGTCCAAAGTAAGCTTCCTCTTCTTGGTGGTTCTCTTCATGATGGTTTTCCTCTTTCGGTCATAGGAGATGGCTTGTATATTGGCGACCTCATCTATAGGTTCGAGGATTTACTGCTCTCCCCAATTAAGCGTGTTTCACAAGCTCCTGATGGTGTAAATTTGTTCCAAGCTAGGTTGTTGAACCTCTTCCGTATGTCTCGAAAGTTTATCCTCTGGTTGTTTCTCATGCTGTGGAATTTCTTCTTCTCGTTCACCCGATCCTGGCTCATCCCTCGATATTTCCATTGGAGTTTCTGGTATGTCGAGTGGCTCAGTGTCCAAGGCACTTTTTGCCTCATGCTTGATCGACGGATGACTCTGAAATGGAGCATCATTACCTGGGGTGGATTCTCTCTCAGGATATTTCTCCTCTTTGATTTGCACCAGAGTGACCAGGGAAACTTTCAGGATATCCTCATCATCATAGATAGTTATTATATCATGCAAGGGGTTTTTTCCACTTGTCCTGCCTGGTGTACTCACTGTCTCAGGCTAGGTTGAAATATCCCAGGATGATATGATCTGTGGTGGGGGCACTTGAGGGTTTTCTTGATCAGTGATTTATTCAATTTTTATTGGCCCTGGGTCACTTGGACCTACCCAAATTTCGATTGGGTTGTCAGTAGGAACCCTTGTCATTTCTATGAGGTTCGGGTCGTTATGCAGTTGATCGATTACTCTCTGTGCTTGTTCCATCAAGAACAATCCCCTTCTCTGCGCCTCTGTTTCCTATACCACTCTGATGTATTCCCTAGCTCTAAGGGCCTCTTGAGTCGACTATTATATCGTTGCCACCTATTCATCCATGCTCATGGCCTTGAACCTAGTCATTTTCGGGTTGGCCATTCTTTGCACCACCTTGTCCCAGTCCTGAATGTTCTCTATGAAGCATGTTGCAGGACCAGGCCCTTTCGATTGTGCTTGCGGAATCGGCTTGTTAGGAATCTGAATTCGAGTTGGCTCAGCCATTCTTTCTTGGCTTGAGTGGTATCCTTCACAAATATAACCCCACATGGAAACCATAGGGTATGAATGATCATTTTTTGTCTTTGACTAATGTGGCGTTATAGCCCTGTAGGATGGTCTGATAACAGATTTATCCCATGACGAGCCGGTCTAGGACATGAGATGGTAAAAGATATGGTGCTCTGGTGGCCCAGAACACCCTGATGTAGGTTGAGAGTTCGTCTAGGTACCAATGGCCTACCTTGGCTATCATCTTCTTTGCTACCGCTGATAGTCTTGGGCATTCTTTCTTAAAAAGAATAAAATAAATTCAAGCAATGAATTTATCATATATGAGAGAGTAGGATTTCTTGTACCTTTTTCCCATATCACATTGAAGTAGATGTGGACCGAGAGCTCCGCGACATGCCAGTTCAGATTCATGAGTTTGTAATATTTTTGTACTTCAACTAGGAGGAAAAATCTGACACACCCACCATTGTCATCATTGATTAAACATTTATGTGTGTCTGTGTGTTTAATGAGCTACTTTAGGACCTATATGCAGGGGAAAACAGGGGTTCTTCTCACCACCATGTGTAGATATGACCATCGGATGTTCGAGAACACCTGGTTGTTGAGCGCCCTTAAGTTTGGGTCATTGTGTGGGACATACTTTGGGTATTCTTCTCTGCTAATCCTATTAAAGAGATCCCCCCATTGTGGGAGTGCTATCTTGGACTCGGTGCTTGCCTCTATATCACCAAAGGCCAGAGGCTGGATGAAAACTTTCTCTATTGCTGTCTTGATGACAGGCTCCAGCCTAGGAGCGTATTCCAATTGCCTTGCAGTCCCTGGGGAAGAACCTTTGCCTGTATCTAGTTCTTTTAGCTTTGGTGCTCTCGGTGAGCGTCTGGTGGTTGGATTTCTCAGAGGCATTGTTCCTGCAACTTGAGCAGATTCTTTAGAGTCTGTGTAAAAAACCCGGATGACCATATAAAAATTATAACCAATGAATTGCTATACTTGGATACATACCTCTGAAGCTTCTTAAGCCTGGTTCTAATGATCAAAAGGGCCAGTACAATTCTTGAGTTTCTTGCTCTACTCCTTCAAACGCTTTGGAATTCACTTACGCACATAAATGAACTTGTTCACAACAGTTTTAGAGATTTAAACAAGGGTGATCTTACCATGTCACATCAGCCATTCAATTAGGTATGTGTGTAATTACATTAAATCTTCCACCAGATATTCAAATATGTTTAAACATAAATTCATCATGGGTTGACGGTGTGGGTGTAGGTGGTAATTTAGTCTATCAGTGATTTCAAATTTTTGTTTCTTAACTGGTGCACGGGGTGGCAACTAATGCGAGATCGGGTATTAATTAGCTCCTTAAATGCCCAAAATCCAATCGTATCTAATGCTAAAATGTCCCGTCGTGTCTCTCTTTCAGTGGGTGGATCGGGGATTAGGTTTGTGCTATGAATGTTTTCATTGATATCCTCCTGCAGAAGCTTCGATGCTAATTGATCTTACCGTACAGTGTTGACATGGAAAAACTGACTAGGAGGCATGACTATGACCTAAGGAACCAAAAAAATGACTGAGGATAAGACTAGACTGTATGAACATCTTACCTGGTAGAGAAACGTGGCATCGGGGACCAGTGACTCAATTCTCTCATGTTAGTCGGAGTCAGGAATTTCCTTAAGTCATTCGTTCTAAAACAAACCTTAGCTTTTCGATGCCGAAAAGTGCCAAGGATCAACAATCGACGATAATCCCACCAAAGTTCTCTTAGATCGTCTCCCTCAAAAAAAGTCTTAATGTAGAAAACGCATTGAGGATCGACGATCGGGGATAAATTTATCGCGGTTGAAATGTTCATTGTGATCCTTCTAGATTTTCCCCGATTTTGACAAAGTGCATCAGGCATCAGCTATCGATGATTTCTTTTCGTTCTTCATCAAATTTTGTCGTTCCCATATTTCACCGATGCTAACGGGGAATCGACTACCGATGATATATTTATGCAAAAAACTTAACGCAAACCAAAACTCCCTTCTTCTAATGTTGATGAAGATCGACGCTCGGTGTCTGTTGTTTCCGAATGGTTCCTATACTTACTTGAATTCTTTCCAACATCGAACCTGAGCGCGTTAGGTGTAGTGTTTGGCTGCCAATTCTTAATTTTGGTGTTAGAGTATTTTAGTCATTGGGTTTCACAAGTTAAAAAAAACCTGAATAGGTGATGACAGACACGGAAACTAAGCAAAGACAAAATATTTCTCAAAAAATGAAATCGAATCAGATAGTGCAGAAGATCAAGTGGTACCCAAAAAGTAAAAAAATTGATAAAGATTTTTAGGGTGTTTTGAGTGCTCAACAGTACCTTTGGGATCATTTTCATCATTGGTGATTTCCCTCTCACTTGTTAACAATTTATCCTAATGACCGGTAATCAAGTGGTTTCTGCCATGTTCGAGATCAAATCATCTATTCACATGGCTATATTTGTACTACATCGAGATTGAGACGAAGACCCTGGGTTGGGCACTCACTCTCTGATGTGCTTTTCCCAGGTTGCAATGGAGATAATTTGATCATGTAAAATATTTCATTACAATCACTATGATGAAAATCTTACTGATATATATACTGTCATATAGATCCACATTGTATTGATCTGTATCTATGTTTTGTCATCTCGTAGCTCCATTGTGTATTTTTTGTGGATGCGATCAGTTCATGTCATGGAGGTATGGATCCACATTGTATCTATGGTGTCCATATCCTTAGTCACTATTATCATGGATCCGTAGTATATTGGTCAACGTCTGTGCTTTGAGTCATCTCGTATTCCGAGCATAGGTATGCTCTCCTTGGAAATAGAACATACTTGTATATTGACTGATGATTGTTTGCAGCTTTTGCCAGGTTCTCCTACTCCAATACTGTTGCATTGAATAATTTGTAAATTTTTTTGGCCATTAGTTTCTCTTCTGACCTCACACTTTAGGGGGCATCTGTTACACACCAAAATTTCACACTTGATTTTCTCACCCTGAGTGTCGCAATGTGATGTATGCACCTTGTTAAGTGTCGCATGCATTGTCACAAGTGTCGTATGCACCTTACCAAGTGTCACATTCATTTTTCTAAGTTTTTCAACCCTTTAGAACCATGAAAACAATTTTCACAATCCCTAAGTCATGATGGAAGAAGAACCCCCATCATTTGACAAAAGAAACACACCTTTTCCTTGGAAAATTTGACCCATTTTAGGAATTTATGAAGGGTGGCGCCCCCCTAGCCATGCTTGGGGAGTGTAAATTAATGTAATGGCATTTCCTTTCCATGTTATAGGAGCACCACTTTATAGGATGGTTCCACGTGTCCAGTTCTGGGGGAGCACCAATCTTGTTAGAGGGAAATGGAGGATCCTCCACCTTATTCTATGGGCCAGCTCTCTTGAGATGAGGTTGGTTATGTTCGACCAATATGATATGGATTCATATTAGGATAATATCCCAACCTTAGGGAGCCATATCCTCAACGATATCGTTCATTTTCTCATGGTGGTTGTGCCTCTCAAGCCTATATATTGAAGGTATTTCCAAGGTGAAGGGAGGAGGATTATAGGTATCAAACCTTTGATTTTGGAGGAAGAATTAACATTTTGATGTCAAGATTCATGCAAGGGATGGATGAGGAGAGCTTGGAGAAGTGAATTGATCTTCAATCATGCTTTTTAATTGGCTTCCTTAGCTTTCCGATTAATATCAACTTGTCCTATTCCCTTCAAGTTCATGTGTTCTACATTTGCTTGTCTATTGTTGTTTCAGTCTTCATAGATATATTTTATTTGTCCAATCATATAGAGTATAAAGAAGAGTTCCTTTGCTAGTAATTTCATCACTTTAATTGCGTTGAGGATCTTGGAGATCAATACCAAGGATTGGAGCAATGAGGACGAACATCACAATCAGGTACGCCATATGTTTCTTCTCTCTTGCTCGATTGATTGAGTTAGATCTATAAGGAAAGTAGTAACCACTTGTTCACTTCTATATTTGGACCAAATATAGGGGTCTTTTTCCAAATGGGAGCTTAGCCTATCCGTAGGGTAAGATTTCTCACCCACAACTATCGATTACTTTATGAAGTGGGAAGAAACCATGCCAACGTTTTCTAGTGATGGTGAAACAACAATGATTTTTGTGTTTAATCAGGTCATAGCTAGGTTCGAAGTTCCAAAAGATATTATAAATGACCATGGAAGTCACTTTCAAAATCACATGATGTTAGAATTAGCATCAAAACTTGGTTTTAGGCAAGAGCACTCATCTCCTTAGTATCCTCGGGGAAATGGTCAGGTTGAAGCTATCAATAAGTCCCTAAAAACCATTTTGTGAAGAACTGTCAATGTGAGAAAATAAAATTGGAATTTGATGTTATATTCAACATTGTGGGCATACCGAACTTCAGTCAAAAATCCAATGGGCTTCTCACCCTTTCAACTCATTCATGGAGTAGAAGCATTTTTTCCTATTGAATGTGAAATCCCTTTGCTTAAGATAGTTATAAAACGCTTCCTTGACATGGATGAGTTAGAGTAATTCCTTGTTTACCTGGAGCACCTTGACAAGAAACATTGAGATCATACCACAATAAATGAGGCATATAAGAATCATTTCAAGGATAACTATGATAAATTTGTGTACCCCGGAGTTTTCTCTAAAGGGGACCTTGTGTTGGTCTATGACCAAGACAAAGTTGTCTTGGCGCTAGGTAAGTTTAATCCATTCTGGCACGACCCATTCATTGTGAGGCATGCCTTCTGGAACAGAACCTAGGAACTTGAGGATTTTGAGGGGAATGCATTGTCGAAACCCAAAAATGGGCTCTACCCTGAGAAGTATTACACTTAATCCGTCACGCCTATGCGTTCTTCTTGTAAATTTTGTACATTGTTGTATCTAGTGGTAGCTTAGATTTATTTTTTGTGTTAGTGGTGCTTACGATGCTTCGGATTAGTTGGAATATGTCACATTTTTATTCGACGTTTGTAGGGTTTATTGATGGCACCAACCGTCACACTTGGAACTTGGCTTCCACCACTTGGGTGATTTATTTTCCCACTCGTAAATCGGTTGCTTCCAGAGGTGCATGTCTTGATCCTTCCACCAATAAAATGGCTGAGTATAGTGCTATTATTGAACTACTTCACGATTCTATTATGAATCATATTCAGTCCTTAGTAATTTATTTAGATGCCCAATTCATATTATCCTAGTTGAACGACAAATATCATGTTCTCAACCCTATTCTATGTTGTCGTTTCTTACTGGTACATTTCCTAGAGCATTTTTTTTCGATCATATTACTTATGTTCATGCTCCAAGAGTTTCCAATTCTTTAATTGATGCATTTGCTAACTATGTGTTAGATTTGCATTTATATCATTCACATTAACACAGGAGCACAAAAAATTATATTTGTATTTAATCACATCATTTGCACATTATCATTGACATAAAAATATCATTTGTATATATATCCTTATCACAAGTCATAATGTACAAAAAGTGGATCATGGTCCAAAAAGGATCTTAGCCTCAATTTTCCTCTACTAGGACCGTTAATAAAAAAATATACAAAAATAAATGATCTCCCAATAATGGTCCTAAGGGTCCTACCCTCTCCTATGCATGTATCTAATAATAGAAAAATGCATTGTCTAGACACCGAAAGAGCCAAACCTAAGCTCATGGTACCCCAACTTTATGTTGTTGCATGTGCTCCGACAGATCCTCAATCTGTACCATTGAAACTAGGCACACCAATATATCGAGATTCATGTTGGCCCTTGGTCATGTATTAAGGAAGAAAGCAAAGATTAAAGAAGAAGAAAGACAAAGTATGAAGTGCGCAGAAGGCACACAGACTGAGGAAGGGTCAAAGTGGTTAAAGAAGCATAAAATAAGGAATGAAGTAAGGGAAAGCAAGATGTCGAAAGAGAAGATCAAGGAAGACAAAGCAACAAAGAAAATAGATTGTGGACAAGTCAACAAGCAGAAGAAGACACTAATGGGTGCTTTGGAGCACCTCATGGAGAAGAAGGAAGAACAAGTCAGCAAAGTCCTTAAAATGTGGGTTATGTGGACCTAGGGTTTTGGTATCTAGGGTTTTGGTATGTAGGATTTTGGCACCTAGACTTCGGTCTAGGGTTTCTAAGATTCATGGAATGATAAATAGAGGTCTAGAAGATTCAAGAAGGAGGCGATAGAGAGGTTGAGATGTAAAATTGTTATAGATCATTCTTGTATTTTGGATCTTCAGCTGGCTGCGAAGATCGAATCTGCAGTTGGGTGCATAGGTTTAGGAGATAAAGAGGAGAGAGAGAAGGATATGCAGCTGAGTGTTCATATAGAACTGTATATTTTCATCTACTTTATCAATAAACACATTTTTGTGGAAGTAGCCCTAGGGAGAGGGTGAACCATGTAAAATCTTGTTGTTCTATGTGGTTGATACTATGTTATTTGTTATCTTTTATACTGTTAGTGCATTGTTATTTTCCCTACTAAAGATAATAAATATAACTAAATTCACGAAGTTAATCATAATACTATTAGGAGTCTCTAGGTTATTCTGTGTTGTTGCTTAGGAATCTTCTTGCATTTCCTCTAGTTGTAGACACATGTGTCCTACAACCCCCCTATTGCTACTTCAGGTGAGACTTCATCTACTTCACAAGTGTTGATGAAAGGGATAGTAGTTAGGGTTTGTTGGTGCGTTGTTAGAGTTGAACCCTGGGTATTGCCCTATGCCAACAAATGGTTTTGTTGTCGGGACCTGAAACTGTGATTGTTGGGAACTGAAGTAAAGAAAAAGAGAAGCTATGTGCATAGATCTACTATTGAAGTGCGCAATACTCTAATTAGCTTGTGAATATTTTTGCTAAGAAAGTAAGTTGATCTGAAGAAAAGAGGTAAGATCCTAAAAAAGAAAGCTTTGTGCTTTGACAAGAGAAAGATACGTGAAATTTTTTTTTTTGAAAGCATGAACTTAAGTATGTTTAATAGAGTCTATCCTATTCTGAAAGCTAGGGTGCATATGAAAGAGAGAGTTGATTTGAGTAAATTTAATGGAAATGAAGAAATATATGCTATTCCTATGCATAGAAAGATTTTTTGGACTAATAAGTGTATGCAGGAACCTAGAAAGAATTTTTGCAGATTGCAGGTCCAACACTATGATCCTAGGGGAAGTGCATAGTACAGAAAAGGTTGGTGAACATTTAAAAGAAAAAGAGGATCGATATTATGTTATAATTGCAGAAGGTCGGGACATATTGCTAAGGAATGTCCTGAGGTAGGCTCTATTTTTCTTTGTTGTAAGGTTGTTGGTCATGAAGTTGAGGATTGTCCAAGGATTATTGCTAAAGTTGAAGGGATGTATGAAGAAAGTCAAGAGATTAAAGGCATGATAGAAAGTCATAAAGAGAAGGGGTCAGAGGAAATTCAAACTACGATATTACAGCTAAAAGAAATGATGGATGTTCATAAAGATGTCAGTTTACCAGAAAGCCTGAAAGCAAAAAAATGCATAAGTGCAAGAATAGAAGACTTTGACGTAGACTGTGTCTTGGATGAAGAAACACAAGTGAATATTATGACAAAAGAAACTTGGGAAATTTTGGGAAATCCTACTGTGGTACCTTCATTGGGAAGGATAGACTTGTTTAAGGGAAAGATGATAACCTTATGTGGAAGAGTTGCTAATGTACCTATTATTGTTCATGGAACATCGACTGAAGAAGAATTTGAAGTCATTCGGTTTGTTGGGGACAAAGCCCCTTTCCCACTGTTGTTAGGTAAGACTTGGATCGGGAAGGATCAAATCAGAAGTAAATGTTATGATGAAATATACTTGGGCATTGATGGGGAAACCTAAATTGATTTACTCTCCTATTAGGCTTAGGATGGATAATCATCAGGCGATGAGCCCCTTTGGAAGACTAGAGCATGTCCATGTAGACATCGACATAGTGAGGACATTTGAAGACTTCGAAGTTCTTGAGATTGTTGATTATATTTTTCCCTATCCTGCATTGTTGGGTATTGATTGGGCTTTCAACAATTTGACTGTTGTTGATCTAAAAAAGAGAAGAATGACACTTGAAGGTGATTGCCTTAGGGTCATTGCACCTCTTGACCTTGATGAAGGTCGCAGATACACAAAACCTATAAGAGAAGAAGACCACGCCTATGAGCTAGAGAACATCTATAAAATAACAACAGGACAACAAGATTATATTAATCCTACAATAGATGGAAATCTAAGTTGGCAAAGTGAAAGTGCATGTTCGTCAGATTTAGAAGAAGCATTGGAAAATTGACAGAACAAAATGTATGAAGTCTCTACGTGGAGGTGTGATAGATTGACTAAGGTAGTTCACTGGATTGGCATAGGAGTAAGTAATCTTCCTACATTTGATGGCCTGAATAATTTAGAGACATTTCTACTTGAATTTGAAGGAATATTACCAATACAACAAAGGTTGTTGGCACTAGAAAAAACCTTGAAACCAACACCAACTAGATGGTGGGCAATAGACAAGAAGAACATCGTGGAGTGGGTACAATGTCGCACCCTGTTGAAAATGCACTTTTCAAACCAATATGAAGGTTGCAAAGTTCGATACACAGATCAAAGTTGTCCTAGGAATTATGTGCAAAGTTGTGAGGAAGCCTAGAGCAGCATTCCTAAAGGACAATGGGTACATAAGTTCATTAACACCTTAGATACTATGCCTATCAACTGGTATCTTCAAGAAGAACCACACTTAGCCACTATATATTGGTATGGTATGACCCAAAACTTTATAGCTACGTTCCTATTTGAAATTCAGTACCCCACAGTAGATCAATATTTAAAAATTGTAAGACAAAAGGTCTTTGAGGAAGCACCTAACCCCCTTTTGGAACAAGAAGATGATGAATGGACTGCACCTCTTCAATGGTTACAAGGTTGTTATAATATTAATGTTGATGAGGATGATGTCCCTAGGAATGTGAACATTTCAGAAATTGAAGGACAAAGAGATATATAAGGGCCATGGATTGAATTACCTTTTGTTGGGCAAGCACTTAAGTTGGAAAATGTTGGAGACTATTGGGATGATGCTACTATTAGTAAGATTACATAACTATTGCATGAGTATAAGGACTTTTTTCCAACCAAGTTCACAAACATGAAGGGAATTAAAGCGCCCGTGGGAGAAATGAAGATTCCTTTGAATGCATATGAAAGACTTGTCAAGCAGAGGCCTTACAGAATGAATCCCAAGTACAAGCAGAAAGTTAATATTGAATTAGATAGAACGCTGTAAGCACGAATCATAGAACCAATTGAAGAATCTGAATCGATCATCCCTATGGTGGTCCAAGATAAGAAGTCGGGAGAAATCAAAATTTTTGTAGATCTAAGGAAATTGAATGATGCATCTTTACATGATCCATTTCCTACACCTTTTACTGATGAAGTTCTAGATAATGTAGGAGGACATGAATTTTATTCATTCACAGATGGATTTTCAGGTTATCACTAGATCATAATTGCTAAGGAGGACATACATAAGACTACATTTACAACATAATGGGGTTCTTTTCAGTACACTGTGATGCCTTTTGGTTTGAAAAATGCACCAGCCATATTTTCCAGGGTGGTGTTGGTAGCCAATTCGCATTTTCTTACTATCCTTATAAGCTGCCTACACCAGTGTTTTGCAAACTTTGATTTCGTCGCAATCTTTCCAATAAAACCACACCATTGTTTTATATGCGTTTGCACACTTACCTTGGTTCTCGCTTTCATGACTGCAAGAGTGAAAACGCTGGTTTTCGAAGTCATATTAAAAACGTCATTAGATTGTTATGATCACTCTTTGTTTATATGCTCATCTTATTTCCAAATTTATTTATCGTTACACATTTGACAAGATTCTAAGATCATTATGCTTTTGATGTTCTTATTTGTTAATGAGACTTCGTTTACAAGACTGTGGGGATATTCGTTTGATTGAGTTTATGATGCATTGGTAATTGGATTTATATGTTCTTTGATTTGATCTACTTGGCCATTGGTTTCATAAAAATACATAGGTGTTATGGTTAAACCCTTGATATGTATCATTTAATATGACACCTAGTTCATGTGATCAAATGCATTGGTATTGTGGTTTAAACTCTTGATATGAATTGTTCTATACAACGCATGTCACATGGTTAAACACTTGGTATTGATTTCAATTGGTATGATTGGTTTTAAAACTATGGTATAACCATTGCGCGCATTGATTAATACACTTACCATTGGTTTCATTGGTCGGGCAAGTGATATGATTTTTAAAAAACTATACAATAGTGGGTTGAATAGCTAATAAATGTCGACGGTTGTACTTTGGCAATAACTATTATGCATGGCAGAAATAAACTCCACCACCTTCGCACGATATCATTAATGTCTATCCCTTATCCCTGTTAGCTCGGGTAACCTTTTGTGCACTCTGCTCCTGTGTATGATTCAAACCCTGGCTCATTCACCATGTGCTCGGATCCATGGCACCGATGGTGCGAATCGAGCTGAATGGTAGCCAAGCCTTGTTACTGTTCGGCAATGCACGGAAGGACTTAGAGGATAACGGTTGGCTCACCTTGGTACAATTATTAGAGGGTTTTAATTTACTTGTTGCACAATAGTTCGCTTTGACTTTTGATGGCTGTAGAGCCAAGGTGGGCGACATTCAAATGGAAATCAATGAGGAATTTATTAGTTCTACTACAGGGTTACCATCCTTGGGCCAGCATTGGTTTAAAAACTCTAAGGTCGAGGAGGTTCCATGGCCGCTACTGTTCGTCTCGCGAAAGGTCACATCTTGTGACAGAGGTATGCCCATCTCTGTGCTTAAACCATGATGGCATGATATTTTGATAGTGGTCAAACAATTTGTGACCTGTGAAGGTCGATATGGACTTGTTTTTCTCTACCACCTATGTTTGTTGATGAATTTTATGGGATACCCATTGAATATGCCCTTTTATTTCCAGCGTAGCCTATAAAAAATGTCGAAAATGTTTAAAAGGGAGAAGGTCGATAGTAGCCTGTTCCACCATGGACTAATTAGACTTATCATTATTCATCACCTAAGTCTCCACGGTGATAGATGGCAAGATTTTGTTTCTCGGAATGGTTTTGATGATACAGACCCTATCCAGGTTGACAAGCCTGTGGTTAATGAAACCAAGGTCGGGCCACCAGTGCCCTTCCATGTCCTACTGCCCTCTCCTAATCCTTCGATCGACCCTGATATTGACTTACCCGACGTTATAACTGAGAAGGCTGAGGCTATAAAAAATCCTGTGATAAAAAAGGTCAGAGGTAACCCTACTGTGGATGGCAAAGGAAAAAATAATGCTCGGCTTATCTCAAGAATGGCTAGAAATAATCCTAAACCTAGTGCGGAGCAGAAGCCCATAGTCCTTAGTGAGGATTCAAACTCTGACATAGAACGCTTCCTAGCCAGTGAGTACCCTTACTCACAGGGTCTGTGTTCCGAGCCACCTTATGACTTCGTTTCGAATCTTCCCCCTTGCCTAAGAAACAATCCCAGTTACCCAGGGATCGAACTACCCAACGAAAACCTCGACAATGTAACCAAACCCTCACCTGCACTTTCGAAGCCTGAACAGTCGTCGTGTGACCAATGTGATGTGTGGTTGGAACGATACTATTTGGATGTTCCTTTAATTCAATCGAAAATCAAATCATTGGAACAACAAGTTGCAGTGTTGACCAGCCAAAAGGACAAACTTCAAGGAACTGATAGGAAGCAGAGGACTACTGGTTCCATTGTTTTTCAGAATGTTGAATCGGCTACAGCCGTTGTCAACTCCAAATTGTCATGATGAAGCCATCTGCTCGTCTTACAGGTATAAATTTTGTATCAATTGCGTTTTGAGATGTCCTCGGATTAATATATTTGAATTCGGTTTTCGAATATCTCTGTCTATCCTTTGAAATAGCTCTGTCACAATATTGTTCATCTTGTACATTGTTTTCGCTTTGGTAAAAATAAATGAAGTTTCGATTTGGATACACGATTTACTCATGCCCAGTTTAGTCATTGATAGATTTTTATTGGATTTGATTTTCTTTCAATTGGATTTGTTTTGCATCTAATCTGAACAAGAGGTGTTCATGATAGATTTAGAATACGATCATGTTTTTATTTGATTTCGTTATGGTTAGTATGCTGCGATTGTCGAATGATTTTGTGAGTTTGGTTGTGACGATATTTTAATATGCTGTGTCATATGATCTTCTAAAAATAGGAATACAACTCTGTTCGGCTCTGATTTGGAAAGAATAACGCTGTTTTTTTTTATGAAAACGATATTCTCATTTAAGCCTGTGCAAATGATATCCACACCTGAATCATGGAGCGGTTTTGATTCATAATAACTATGTTAAACCCCAGTTGTTCAATTCACTTGATTGGATTGCTGTGTATCTTCAGTTAGTATGATTGATTTTATGAGTTGTATTCGTATCAAAAATAGACTTGATTGCAGCTCTGTTGATCTTAATTTTCAAACGAGTTTGTTAAGTCAGATCGACTTATGTCATTTTTGTCAAATTCGTATGAGGGAATTCGGGTAATAGTCGTTTCAAAATGAATTCAAGAAATGATTTCGTGAATGATTTTGCCTGCCCCAATTTGCAATAAAAAATGATCGGATAATTCTTATGAACTCTGTTATTAACTAATTGATCATGTTATGATCTCGTTTGTGAACATTTATGCGCCAGTTTTGATTTAATTCGCACATGGCATGGATCGTTTGTTATACAGTTATTTCGATTTGAGAATGATCTTGTTTGGATTCGATCGTGTTTCCTATTGATGAGGCAGCATAACAATTGCCTATGATTTGTTTTGATTGTATCAATTTCAATTTGATATGAAATGATTTCATTGCTATTTGATATGATTTTGTTCACCCAACTTTGTGGTAACAAACGAAATAGAGTGCACGTATCTCTATAGTCATTTGATTGATCTTGGTCTTGTTTGATTTCAAAATGGTATAACAATTTCAATTTGAATGGTTCGTTTTCAAATATCTATTGGATGTTAGTTGAGTTTAATTCTTTAAAAGATTTGAGTTGATTTTAATATTGATTCTTTGTCTCATTTAGACCAGCTACAGAATCACAAGATTCTGTAGCTAGTCTATAGAATTAGATTTTTTTTATCATTTTATTAATAAAATACCCTTCTAACTTGTCCATTTTGAACACCTTTCAGGTACATCCGAATTGCACTGGACATACAAGATGGTCTAGGAGATATTTGTGTGATTTAGTTTTGTTTTAGGTTCCTAGTTTAGATAGACTTGGGATATCTTCCCATATTTTTGTAAACAGTTTTCATAACTTCCGCAAGGATGTTTTACCCTTTGAGAAGTCTTTAAATACTTATTATTTTTGTAATAAACGACATCCTCACTTGTGGGAGAACCAGGCTACGGATTTCTAATACAAACTGAGACAAGAGTTGGTGTTTTGCTATAGCTTTCGCTTTCATAATATCAATCTTTTGTTTCAAGTTTATGCATGTCAGTTTGCAGTTGATTATAGACTACTTTAGCTATCATAGTCTATTGCAGGGTGATATGATTTGATCGATGTATTATCCATATATGATTTCTTTCATCATTAAAAGCACAACAATTACTTTGTTTCAGTTAATGAATGACAGATTTCTCTTCTTTGTTAATTGAAGCATTCTATATAGATCTTTGCATGCAGATTTATCTCACTGTTAAGATTTATAAATCATAAGATTGTTGTGGTTTTTATGTCTTGTTTGTCCTATAATTATATTGAAGAGCACAACAGCTTTCTATTTATAAGAAGCTTCGAGATAATTCGGTGCGGGTTTCCTCCCTCCGATCAGCTTAGACAATCATCATACACAGGACAAACCTGGAGCATTTCTCCAGGTCAGTTTGTGATTTATTTATTAGTTAATTTGTTAGTATAATATTAGTAGTTTAGTTAGATATATGTTTAGTCAGATTTGTTGTTATAGTTAGTGTATTAGTTGTTTAGTTTAGTTAGTTTTTGTTTTATTTCTGTTCATAAAATTATAAAATCAGCAAAAATATCTTTCTCTGTCTTAGGGCAGAATATAAATGAGTTTTTTCAGGTTTCATTTAAATCTGTAAATTGTAGATGTTGTACATTTGTGTATAAGTTATATTTCCATTAGTAGTTAGATAGTTAATTAGTTAGAGTTAGTATAGTATTAGTTAGTAGATTGTATATATAGAATAGTTAGATTAGTTTAGTTTGTTTTAATATTTATTTTAGTTAGATTAGTTTAGTTTGTTTTAATAGTTATTTTTAGTTAGATTAGTTAGTTTAGAGTAGTTTTCTTTTTGTTTTCTTAGGACCTTAGATCGGCTAACG
>JZKD02S1672757.1:526582-544427 GCA_000966675.3 Picea glauca
CTTGTTCACTTTCATCACTCACATGGGGAAAGGACATGTTGCGAGATGATTTTACACAGTTTCTTGTTGAAAAGGACAATGCATTACATCTTATGGAAATCAAACATTCTAAGTTTCATATTAATTCTTTAATTAGCTCAAATCTTGATGTTTATGCTTCACATTTTGAAATGATCGATATCAACAAAGGAAACATTCAAACCAATGATCCAGTTGATTGAATGAATCCTCCTATGATGAGTTTCCCATTGATATATTCATTTTATCAAATTCATGGTTTGCATCCCCATTTTTTTGACAGGATCTTAGGATGGCTTGAATATTCATATATGAAAAAATTTCATAATAAAGACAAAGTTGAGCTTGCTTTCTTTTTACCCAAGTATTTTCGAAGTAGGCGTGACATGTTTCTTTTAGATCCTCCATGTGAAGAAATTAATGAACACTTAGAGAATTGTAAGGAGGATGGGGCATTTCAGCCTTGGCTTATGGTTATTCCATTTCTTCGTGATCTTGACAAGTTTTTCAATACTACTTACACTCGCCCATGCCATTATGACCCTTATCACGACAAGATTGCACAATGGCTGGAGGATTCGTACAACAAGAATATCCAAGGAAATGGTAAGAACATGCTTACTTTGTTTTTAGATGATGATTATGAAGGTAAGCGTGATATGTTTCTGTTATTTGTTGATATATTACCATTTTTTTTAATAATGCTTGATCTTGTTTCCATTACAGGGTTAGAGTTACTCCGATGTCTACATTGGAAGCATGACTTCACTTAGTATTTTTTATTTGTTTAGTAGTTAGAGTAGGTTTAGGGATAGGTTTTTCTTTCAGTTTTATTTGTCACTATTTCTCTTTGTAATAATGCGGTCATGAATGCAAGTGGGCGCACCATGAGAACCATAATACGGCTGTTGTCAGGGAAGTCCCCTTGATCCTTTTCTCTTTACTCTTAGTTGAACATTTATTTTCAAAAACGCAATATCGTCTT
Source organism: Picea glauca (assembly GCA_000966675.3). Classification (NCBI taxonomy): domain Eukaryota; kingdom Viridiplantae; phylum Streptophyta; class Pinopsida; order Pinales; family Pinaceae; genus Picea; species Picea glauca. The sequence goes on from JZKD02S1672757.1 coordinate 527,586, forward strand.
GAAAATCTTAAATGGAAAGTAAAGAGATAAATGAATCTGAATCAACCCTGACCCAAGGTGCCATGAGTAGGACCGCTTTCCCATCAAATAGGATTTTTCTACTTTTCAGTTTCCCAAGGGATTTGTTGCATGAGGTTTTCAGATGCACCTTATGTGCATATTTGCTTTTTGTTTTTCTTGTTTGGATTTCTTTTCTTTCCAATTTTTTCTCCGCTGGTGTGTTTTGATTTCTCCCTTATGCTTACTAGTTTTTGTTGTTGAAACACACATACCTGCATTACTTAGCTATTCAGATAAAGAAAACAGAAAATTCCTTCGCTGAAATAACTGCTAAGAAAATTGTATGAACATCAATTATATACTTCTGGAATTTACATCTGTGTTGGCAAAGACTGTTGTTTGAAAGAAGTTAGCTGATTTCGATCTCTGAGTAAAGCTTGTCATGATCATCTATTATCTTTTTACGTTATCCCTATTCCTTAAGGGAATGACTCAAAAGATGTCTCCCTGCCTTAGGAAGTTGTTTTTGTAAATGAAACATCTCTGGATCTAAATAAAAGACATCTCTAAAAAAAAAAATTCTGATGAGGTCTAAAAAAATATGTTAAAATATCATGATTTACAGCGTCACCCCGCTCAACTATTTATCTTTGAAAAACAAAACAAAATAAATCAATAAACGAGCTGTGGGTATTGCTTGTAAACCCGCCGGGATGCTAAACAGGTCTACTGGCAGCAGGTAAATGCATGCATGACGCCAAGACAACTTCGTCGGGGTACTGAACAGGTCTTCTGGCAGCGAAGCAATGTCGGGTATATGAAAATTTGCAAACAAGAAACCTCTTAATGTCCTTTATTCTGATCTGGAACTTGTTGGCAGGATACGGATGTCAGAGTGGGTTAAATGACAACCCTGTCGAGGCTATGGATGCCTGCTGGTAGCAGTGGCTCTGTCAACAATATTGGAAATTTTATCTTTAATATCGTGGCTCGCTTATCTTAAGACTATTATCAGTTTTCATCCTTTAAACACTGCTGGAATATTTGGTTAATGATGATGTTTATACGATTTTTTGGTGGTTGTTTTCGAGTTAGAAATTTTCTCATTATCACAATCTGAATTTGTTCTGTTGGTAGAGATAACTGCTTCTCCCAGTGTGTCGCCATTGTTGGCAGCCAATTCACATTTTCATACTGTCCTTATAAGCTGCCTACACCAGTGTTTTGCAAAATTTGATTTCGTTGCAATCTTTCCAATAAAACCACACCATTGTTTTATATGTGTTTGCACACTTACCTTGGTTCTCGTTTTCACGACTGCAAGCGTGAAAATGCTGGTTTTCGAAGTCATATTAAAAATGTCATTATATTGTTATGATCGCTCTTGTTTATATGCTGATCTTATTTCCCAATTTATTTATCGTTACACAATTGACAAGATTCTAAGATCATTATGCTTTTGATGTTCTTATTTGTTAATGAGACTTTATTTACAAGACTGTGGGGATATTCGTTTGATTGAGTTTATGATGCATTGGTAATTGGATTTATATGTTCTTTGATTTGAACTACTTGGCCATTAGTTTCATAAAAATACATAGGTGTTATGGTTAAACCCTTGATATGTATCATTTAATATGACACCTAGTTCATGTGATCAAATGCATTGGTATTGTGGTTTAAACTCTTGATATGAATTGTTCTATACAACGCATGTCACATGGTTAAACACTTGGTATTGATTTCAATTGGTATGATTGGTTTTAAAACTATGGTATAACCATTGCGCGCATTGATTAATACACTTACCATTGGTTTCATTGGTCGGGCAAGTGATATGATTTTTAAAAAACTATACAATAGTGGGTTGAATAGCTAATAAACGCTGGTGGTTGTACTTTGGCAATAACTATTATGCATGGTAGAAATAAGCTCCACCACCTTCGTATGATATCATTAATGTCTATCTCTTATCCCTGTTATCTCGGGTAACCTTTCGTGCACTCTGCTCCTGTGTATGATTCAAACCCTGGCTCGTTCACCATGTGCTCGGATCCATGGCACCGGTGGTGTGAATCGAGCCGAACGGTAGCCAAGCCTTGCTACTGTTCGAAAATGCATGAAAGGACTTAGAGGATAAAGGTTGGCTCACCTTTGTACAATGATTTGAGGGTTTTAATTTACTTGTTGCACAACAGTTTGCTCTGACTTTTGATGGCTGTAGAGCCAAGGTGGGCGACATTCAAATGGAAATAAATGAGGAATTTATTAGTTCTGCTACAGGGTTACCATCCTTGGGCCAGCATTGGTTTAATAACTCTAAGGTCGAGGAGGTGTCATGGCCGCTACTGTTCGTCTCATGAAAGGTCACATCTTGTGACAGAGGTATGCCCATCTCTGTGCTTAAACCACGATGGCATGATATTTTGATGGTGCTCAAAAAATTCATGACCTGTGAAGGTCGATATGGACTCATTTTTCTCTACCACCTGCATTTGTTGATGAATTTTATGGGATACCCGTTGAATATGCCCTTTTATTTCCAGCGTAGCCTATACAAAATGTCGAAAAGGTTTAAAAGGGAGAAGGTCGATAGTAGCCTGTTCCACCATGGACTAATTAGACTTATCATTGTTCATCACCTATGTCTCCACGGTGATAGCTGGCAAGCTTTTCTTTCTCGGAATGGTTTTGATGATACAGACCCTATCCAGGTTGACAATCCTGTCGTTAATGAAACCAAGGTCGGGCCACTAGTGCCCTTCCATGTCCTACTGCCCTCTCTTAAGCCTTCGGTCGACCCTGATATTGACTTACCCGACGTTATAATTGAGAAGGCTGAGGTTATAAAAAATCCTGTGAGAAAAAAGGTCAGAGGTAACCCTATTGTGGATGGCAAAGGAAAAAAGAATGCTCAGCTTATCTCGAGAATGGCTAGAAATAAGCCTAAACCTAGTGTGGAGCAGAAGCCCATAGTCCTTAGTGAGGATTTGGACTCTGATATAGAACACTTCCTAGCCAGTGAGTACCCTTACTCACAGGGTCTGTGTTCCGAGCCACCTTATGACTTCGTTTCGAATCTTCCCCCTTGCCTAAGAAACAATCCCAGTTACCCGGGGATTGAACTACCCAACGAAACCCTCGGCAATGTAACCAAACCCCCACCTGCACTTTCGAAGCATGGACAGTCGTCGTGTGACCAATGCGATGTGTGGTTGGAACGATACTATTTGGACGTTCCTTTACTTCAATCGAAAATCATTTCGTTGGAACACCAAGTTGCAGTGTTGACCAGCCAAAAGGACAAACTTCAAGCAATTGATAGGAAGCAGAGGACTACTAGTTCCATTGTTTTTCAGAATGTTGAATCGGCTACAGCCGTTGTCAAATCCAAACTGTCATGATCAAGCCGTCTGCTCATCTTACAGGTATAAATTTTGTATCAATTGCATTTTGAGATGTCCTCGGATTAATATATTTGAATTTGGTTTTCGAATATCTCTGTCTATCCTTTGAAATAACTCTGTCACAATATTGTTCATCTTGTACATTATTTTTGCTTTGCTAAAAATAAATGAAGTTTCGATTTGGATACACGATTTACTCATGCCCAGTTTAGTCATTGATAGATTTTTATCGGATTTGATTTTCTTTCAATTGGATTTGTTTTCCATCTAATCTGAACAAGAGGTTTTCATGATAGATTTAGAATACGATCATGTTTTGATTTGATTTCGTTATGGTTAGTATGTTGTGATTGTTGAACGATTTCGTGAGTTTGGTTGTTACGATATTTTAATATGTTGTGTCATATGATCTTCTAAAAACAGGAATACAACTCTGTTCGGCTCTGATTTGGAAAGAACGACGCTGGTTTTTTTATGAAAACAATATTCTCATTTAAGCCTGTGCAAATGATATCCACACCCGAATCATGGAGCGGTTTTGATTCATAATAACTATGTTAAACCCTCGCTGTTCAATTCGCTTGATTGGATTGTTGTGTATCTTCAGTTAGTATGATCGATTTTATGAGTTGTATTCGTATAAAAAATAGACCTGATTGCAGCTCTGTTGATCTTAATTTTCAAATGAGTTTGTTAACTCAGACCTACTTATGTCATTTTTGTGAAATTTGTATGAGTGAATTCGGGTAATAGTCATTTCAAAATGAATTCAAGAAATGATTTCGTGAATGATTTTGCCTTCCCCAATTTGCAATAACAAACGATGGGATAGTTCTTATGATATCTGTTATTAACTAATTGATCCTGTTATGATCTCGTTTGTGAACATTTACGTGCCAGTTTTGATTTAATTCGCACATAGCATGGATCGTTTGTTATACAGTTATTTCGATTTGAAAATGATCTTGTTTGGATTCGATCGTGTTTCCTGTTGATGAGGTAGCATAACAATTGCCTATGATTTGTTTTGATTGTATCAATTTCAATTTGATATGAAATGATTCCATTACTGTTCGATATGATTTTGTTCACCCGACTTTGTGGTAACAAACAAAATAGAGTGCACGTATCTCTGTAGTCATTTGATTGATCTTGGTCTTGTTTGATTTCAAAATGGTATAACAATTTGAATTTGAATGGTTCGTTTTCAAATAGCTATTGGAAGTTAGTTGAGTTTAATTCTTTAAAAGATTTGAGTTGATTTTAATGCTGATTCTGTGTCTTATTTAGACCAGCTACAGAATCGCAAGATTTTGTAGCTAGTCTATAGAATTAGATTTTTTTTATCATTTTATTAATAAAATACCCTTCTAACTTGTCCATTTTGAACACCTTTCAAGTACATCCAAATTGCAACGGACATACAAGACAGTCTAGGAGATATTTGTGTGATTTAGTTTTGTTTTAGGTTCCTAGTTTAGACAGACTTGGGATATCTTCCCAGATTTTTGTAAACAATTTTCATAACTTCCACAGGGATGTTTTACCTTGTGAAAAGTCTTTAAATACTTATTATTTTTGTAATAAACGACATCCTCACTTGTGGGAGAACCAGGCTATGGATTTCTAATACAAACTGAGACAAGAGTTGGTGTTTTGCTACAGCTTTCACTTTCATAATATCAATCTTTTGTTTCAAGTTTATGCATGTCAGTTTGCAGTTGATTATAGACTACTTTAGTTATCATAGTCTATTGCAGGGTGATATGATTTGATCGATGTGTTATCCATATTTGATTTCTTTCATTATTAAAAACACAAAAATTACTTTGTTTGAGTTAATGAATGACAGATTTCTCTTCTTTGTTAATTGAAGCATTCTGTATAGATCTTTGCATGCAGATTTATCTAACTATTAAGATTTATAAATCATAAGATTGTTGTGATTTTTATGTCTTGTTTGTCCTGTAATTATATTGAAGACCACAACATCTTTCTTTTTATAAGAAGCTTCAGGATAATTTGGTGCAGGTTTCCTCCCTCCGATCAGCTTAGACAATCATCATACGCAAGACAAACCTGGAGCATTTCTCCAGGTCAGTTTGTGATTTATTTATTAGTTAATTTGTTAGTATAATATTAGTAGTTTAGTTAGATATATGTTTAGTTAGATTTGTTGTTATAGTTAGTGTATTAGTTGTTTAGTTTAGTTAGTTTTTGTTTTATTTCTGTTCATAAAATTATAAAATCAGCAAAAATATCTTTCTCTGTCTTAGGGCAGAATATAAATGAGTTTTTTCAGGTTTCATTTAAATCTGTAAATTGTAGATGTTGTACATTTTGTGAATAAGTTATATTTCCATTAGTAGTTAGATAGTTAATTAGTTAGAGTTAGTATAGTATTAGTTAGTAGATTGTATATATAGAATAGTTAGATTAGTTTAGTTTGTTTTAATATTTATTTTAGTTAGATTAGTTTAGTTTGTTTTAATAGTTATTTTTAGTTAGATTAGTTAGTTTAGAGTAGTTTTCTTTTTGTTTTCTTAGGACCTTAGATCGGCTAACGGAGCGGCTAAACTTGTCAGGGTGGTTCATCCCAAACGGCTTGGGTTATTAGACAACCCCGGACCGGTTCCACTCTCCCAGTTGACGGACGGTCAATTTCGCCCGTCAACAGGTGGTGGTTGAAGCAATTAAGGAATTTTTACATAAGTTTTTGGAGGCATACTTTGATGACTGGATTGTTTTTAGTCTACTGAAAGATCATATTGAATCTGTGAGATTAATGTTGGATAAGTGCAGGCAATGTCAGATTACCCTGAACTTGAAGAAGTGCATTTTTTTTTCACCTTTTGGAGTGTTGTTAGGACACATTGTGTTTAAACAGGGGTTGTTGGTAGATCCTTCCAAGATTGCTATCATTGTTGATCTACCTCCTCCTACTTCGGTTAGATAGCTACACACTGCATTGGGACACACTGGATATTATAGAAAGTTTATTAAGGGTTACACACAGATAACAACACCTATGGAAAAGATATTAAAAAAGGATAGTAAGTTTCAATGGACAGAGGAATGCCAACAGAGCTTCGACACACTAAAGCAGAAAATGGTCACTGCACCTATTTTGTTTTTTCTAGATTGGAGTAAGGAATTCCGTGTTCATGTCGATGCTTCATCCATTGCATTAGGAGCAGTTTTAGCACAACCTGATGCAGGATATATTTACCACCCTATAGCCTTTGCTAGCCTAAAGCTTTCTACATCTGAAATGAATTATACTACCACTGAAAGAGAAGGCTTAGCTATGGTATATGCACTGCAGAAGTTTAGAAACTACTTGTTAGGAGGACATTTTAATATGTTTACTGACCATTATGCATTAAAGTACTTAGTCAACAAGCCAGTGTTGGGGGGAAGAAAATGTAGATGGTTATTATTATTAAAGGAGTATGACTTTGAGATTGTGGTCAAGCCAAGAAGAATGAATATGGGACCTGACCACTTATCCAGGTTAGAACATGGAGAGGAACCTACTAGTTTGGATGATACACTACCAGATGCACAGTTGTTGGCCATCAGAAAAGTCGATGATAACTTCGTCGAGATAGTCCAGTTCTTGTCCAGAGGAATGGCACCTCGCAAGTATACAGTTATTCAGAAGAAACAATTGGCAATCCGCGTTGCAGATTTTCAACTTATAGCTAGACAGTTATATAAGATGGGACCAAATGACATCTTAAGAAGATGTGTTATGGAGTCATAAAGACCATTGATCCTTGCAGAATAACATGAAGGCATTGCAGGAGGACATTATGTAGGGAAAGAAAAAACATAGAAGGTTCTCAAAGCTAGCCTCTGGTGGCCCAATTTAATTAAGGATGCTAAGGAATACTACAGAGCATGCAATGTATGTCAAAGAATAAGGAACCCTTATAGAAGGGATGAGATACCTTTAGCTCCTTAGTTAACTTTACAGGCATTTGAGAAATGGGATATTGGCTTTGTGGGACCTATCAACCCACCAGGAAAGCGCATAGGAGCTCGATACATTATCACTACTATAGAGTATTTGACCAAATGGGTAGAAGCAAGAGAAATTAAGGAATGTAGTGCATCTACAACTGTGCGGTCCATATTTGATGATATCATAACTAGATTTGGATGCTCGAATATCCTTATGAGTGATCAAGGCACACATTTCATTAACAAAACTATTGAAGCCTTGACTCAGGAGTTTGAAGTTCACCATCACAAGAGCAAACCATACCACCCACAGGTGAATGGTATAGTCGAATATTTCAATAAAATCTTGGAGACAACGCTGACTAAGATTTGCAGTGCTAACAAGGATGATTGGGATTTGAGAATTCCAACTGTGTTATGGGATTATCGAACTACTTGCAAAAAGATAACAATATAGACTCCCTTCAAGTTAGTTTATGGCCTGGAAGTAGTGGTACCTATGGAATATTTGGTTCCTAGTTTAATAATTGCATCATTTACATGTATGGATGACACCGACGCTATTCAAGATAGTCTCGGGAAGTTGATAGAATTAGAGGAAGACAGGTTCATTGCAGGTACAAAAAGAACGAGAAAAGGCTTACCATGACAGACATATCAAGAAGAAAGCATTTAAACAAGGAGATTTGGTACTGTTATATGACATCAAGTTCATGAAGCATCCAGGAAAGTCCATATCTAGGAAAATAGAACGACTAATAGAAGAACGAGAGGATAAGTCGAAGAAACATAACAAAGTAACAACGCAGGAGGGACAAAAAAAAAGAGAATTAGCTATCAAGGTTGAAAGAATGGAAGAAGGATTGAAGAACCTATCTATTCAAGAAAGAAGTATGCCCAGTCAGGAAGTGTTAAGAAAAGGGATATTAGCTTCAAAATCTTTGAGGGTACCTCAATAGTGTGAAGCCACTATGCTAGAAGAAGATAAGAATAAAAATGGAAAGAGGATTCTAGAAACAGTTAGCGAAACTTAGATAACAGGAAAGAAGGCAAGGAAGCTCAATAAAAGGAAGGCTAAGTTGGAAAATCTACAAGAATCTACATAAACCAGATGGAAGACTTCGTAGACTGGAACCTCGCAGGAGGCACGTTTGAAGGATTTGAACCTCGCTGGAACAGCAGGTCTGCACAAAATTGTACTTCGCCCTAACGAAGGTATATGATCGTTGGAGGAGCCCTGGTCGTTAGAATGATGCTCTAGAACGGTTAGAAAACACATTTATGGGCTTATGGACCTTTTTTAACATTGATACCCCACCATAACGGATAGATTTACATTGATGGAAGAATTTCCTGGTCGTTGGAAGATCCGTCACGATACGTCACTTATTTAAATCGTTGGTCGTTGCGCTAGGACCACTTTTTGCTACCCGTGATTGAATGAAATAAGAAGAGAATTGTCCAAGTGTCGAGTTATTCTATCTGAAACTAGACACTGCTTATTCATTTTTCTACCCCACCGTCTGTTTGTCTATCTCGCTTGTCTGTTAAAAGCTAGAATGTCAGGTGAACTTAGAGAATTGGAGAATTCTATCGAGGAAGTTCTTAAGAAGATGATGGATGAAATACCGATATCTGAAGGTATCCAGGCATCGTCTACTAGGGGACTGCAGGCTTCCCCTTCGACCGGACATCGTTCTGGCCGTGTCAACCCCGTAACTGAACATAAGAGCAAGCACTGCGGTGATCTGCATAACACGATGCAGATCCCGTCGATCCTACCTAAATATATTCCACCTCTAGCTGGATTTGTTAACCGTGATAGTATTCCTTGAGATTTTGTGTACTCTATGTTCACTACGTACATTCTAAAATGAATTTGCATAGTCAGGAGTCAGTTAGGATAGATCCCACTATTTAAGAACACCGACTTCAACTTAGGAGACTGAAAGAACTACGCCATGTTAGCTCCCCACTGCTACTTAATGAAGACAATCGGAAATAAACCTCTCCTTGTCTCACAGCCATGGATTAAGGGGTTGGCGCAGTCCACTGTGTTGAACGTGATGAAGATTCCTCATTTTGGTCGCCATCAGGAGGTTAACGCTTGCGTTAAACTCCTTCTGTTGTGCTATCATGGCAGATATCTATGGCTCGATAGAAGGATTACTTTGGATCCAATGCTGATCCACCGGATCATAGGTTTAAGTGTGAAGGGTCATGATACACAACAATTTTATCCAGGGAAGGCCTCAGACCATTCGTTAGCACAACGCATCAAAGAAGATTACATAGAGGTAGAAAAATGAAAGCGAGGTTACAAGGTAGCCTCTATACTGGATAGTGCAGTGAGCCTTTCTTTTCAACTCTTAGCTAGCAAGATAGTGAGGAAGAATCACCCCAAATAGTTCACTGGGTTTGTGGTGGACCTTGTAGGAAAGTGTGTGGAGGGCATGCAAATGAAGTGGGAAAACTACCTCATTAAAGAATTAGAAAATGATTGTCACAAAGCCCAAGACTTGGGATATGAATTCCATTACAGTTGGTTGATCATTTTGATCGCATTTGTCGCTTGGCAAATGCCTAAACGAGCCACTTTTCCATACATCGAACCTTCAAAGCCATTAGCCACTCAGTTTTCCACCATGTGGTATACCAACGACATGACGAAGCAATGGTAGTCCAATGTCATGTTCCATGGATATTATCAATAGTTAAAGGTCACCATCAAAGCATTCCTATGTATGACACCGTGCACCTTGCATCAGTGCCAACCCATAGAGAAGTTCCACACTAATCCCCATTTCATCTACATCACCGCATGAAGAGATGAGCACTAGGAAAAATTACAGTCATACTACAAGCAGACGGATGAAGATATGTAGCATATTACAAAGGAATGGCAAGAGGAATTTCTTGTACATGTCACCAATGTAGAATTATCTGACACTGACACCATAGGAAGCTCGATAGTTACACGAATTGAACATGTCAGAAAGTCTAGTGGGACGATGAAGAAGAAGAAGAAGCAGGCTGAAGTCCAGGACATAGAGAGTATGAAGAGGACAACACTTTTGGAGATAACCAGTCTGTCTCATCAGGAGGAGGAGAAGACGAAGCAGAAGGATAGGGAGGAGGAGATGAAGGAGAATAAGAGAAAGGAGGAGGCGAAGGGACACTGCCTGAAGATCCCCCTATTGGGATAGTGACACCACAAAAGAGGAAAGTTTCTCTGAAGAAACCTTCAGCAAGGAAGAAAACACGCACCAATACGCCACAGTTGGAGCCCACTGTCACCGATGACAACATTATTCTGGTCCATGGAGCTATGGAGGATGCCTCTGAAGACATGTTGCAAAGATATGGAGTGAAGCAAGATGAGTTAGACAGAAGGATTGAGAGATAATTGAAGGAAGTGAATAAAGTTGTTTGCTTGGTCTACGCAATACCTACTATGCCATATGTGCCTTCCTCATCATAGACTGCAGGAGCAAGAGCCGGGTTCTAGAGAGCTTAGGAAGAGAAGGAGAATGATATAGAAGCCTTGAAAAAGGAGAAAGATGAAGTCCTAGTACAATTATGAGAAGCGCAGGATAGTGTAGCTACCCATGAAAGAGAGAAATCAGAGCTTCAGGAGGAAAAAGCCCAGCTACAAAGGGAAAAAGAGTAGCTGCTCGAAAATCAAGCCATGGTCAAAGAAGTGGTAAGTAAATCATGTTTCTCTATGCCAGGCTTGGTATAGGAGGAGTAAGAGTTGGTTGAAGCTCAAGTAGTGAAGCTCACAGAGACCCTCCAACAACTTCAGGCTAGGATAACTGCACTTGAGGCCCGAATAGTACCGAGCACCCTGCAAGAGGTGTGTGACCAGAGGGAGGAGACTACCAGAAACACATTAGCAAGTATAAGAGCCCTCGCCTCAGAATGTAAAAAGTTAAGTGATAGAAGAACCCAGACATATGAACGCCTCAAAGAGGATCCAGAGCTAAGGAAGCTAGAAGCACAGTTACAGGAGGTGCAACATCAAGCATTTTCATTGCAGGCGCATATGAAGCTACTCACCGTAGTGGAAAGGATGAAGAGATCCCAGAAACAACGCATAGTATAGTAGCAGATCACTACCCTCCAAGGTAAGGTAATGGAAGTAACACAGAAGCTACAACTTGTGCAGGATGAAGCTTGCCAGGTGTTCGAGGAGATTGATGGACATGGCTCACAATTAGATCAAGTAGTTGCAACAGTAGAACAATGCTTGGAAGGGCCTATTACAAAGAAAAATTTCTAAGAGCTTGTTGAGCAGGAGGCTTAGGCGAGGAAGCAAATCGAGGCAGCTCGAGTTAATATCAAGGCTTTCTAAGCAACATTGGTTGGACCTGAGTGACTCGGGAAGAGTCATAGGTGAGTGTTGGGGGCATATTGGCCCTCGACCAAGTTTTGAGGAAACCTTGGTCAGATTTGGCCCACTTTTGGAATTCGACACATCGGTCGAAGAAGGAGCATCCAAGCAGAGCTGAGATTTCAGATATCACTGATTTTGATGGTTATGTGGACACAGTAAAGGGTCCTCTAGGGTTTTGTAACATGTTTATGGGATGTCGGCCCATGGGGTTTTCCCATGTTTAGACCCTATTGTAAGGGTTTGTAAACTATAAATAAAGAAGAATGTATTGTAGAAGTATCTAAGCGAAGTGAATGCAGTTCTGTGTGAACATAGTTGCTTTGTGCAAAGGAATGTATGTGCATTAATGCTTTGTGCTCGATAGAGAGTTGAATCTGTGCCTTGACCTATCTTTGGAAGGAGGATCTAGTTCTTAATCCGCAGATCTCCAGTCTTGTGTAAAGCTCGACTCTGTGTCTTAGTGAACAGGAGTGAATGAATGTAAGGTTCTGGTGAATAATAAGAAGCGATTTGTGGATGTAGCCCCCCCTTGGGGTGAACCATGTATATCTGGTGTCTCATGGTTTGCTTTGTGTTGTGTTATTTTTGTTATGAATCTACTTAGTGATTTGATTGTGATGTACAATAGATAGATCCTTAGTTGCTTAAAGTACTTTACTTATGTTAAGAGTAAATGAATGCTATATTTAACTTATAATGCTAATTGCTAAGTGCTTGGGGTATATTGTCATTTGTTGTTGCTGTGCTGATCTATATTTGATTATGTTTGGCAGTGTTAATAGGGTTAATAAACTAATGCATGTAACCTTCTAAGCGTTAATAGAATATTCTGCAAAGTGATTTTATCACAGATTTGTGTCCCAGCCTTGTTACAGACACCTGCGTCCTGTAAGCCCCCCTACTTCTACCTCTGGTGAGACTTCGCCTACTTGGTAGGTGTTTCCGAAAGGGCTGATAGTCAGTGTTTTGTTGGTGCGATGTTAAGCATTGAACCCTAGGTCTGCCCCTATGACAACAATTCCTATGGACATTATCTAATACTCATTTAGTGTCTCTATGTGGTTTTCCATCACGACCACTTAAACCATGCAAAGGAAATCCATTAGGACACCCCGGTCCCACATATGTATGATCAAACAATTATTGTTATCAACTTGATCTACACAAAAACATTTGCTTTTTTTTAAATCATAAAAATATAAAAATGAAATAAATTGAAAAGAAATTTTTTTATACCAATATCTCCATAGGCACTATTAGGAGGTGGCAACATCTCTGGGTCATTGCGGTAATTTATCTCTGGATAGGGATAATCCTTGATCACAACTACTTGGATCTACCACCAAGAAAATAATGCATCATCCCAAGGATCACCTATGTTTCCTCCTCCCTGCCTTGGGAGTACCTTAGTCCAATTATCCATCACACCATCTCTAACATAGTGCAGATGGATTTCCACTATTGGACTAATCATAGGTACTCTCTCAAAGAAAAATCAGCACAAGAGGCTTCCAAATCCGAAGTTCTTCATTTTTCCCTTCTTACACCCTATCAATTGGGATTTCATGCATATGAGAAGTGTAGTACTCCAATCATAGAGTATATGCCTCAAGAACTCCCATACATAGAACATCATTGCCTTGAAAGGTTGGTGTAATGAAGTAGATCCAAAAATATGGGCAATTGTCAATACAATAATCTTCATACCAAGATTTTCTATCCACCTTATCGGGAGTTGACTCCCAACCTTCTTTGTCTCAGCGGAAAAATACAGGGCAATGTATTCATTGATTGTCAATCCTATGGATCCTTTTCCCTTCAAATTTACTACATATCCTCGCTGAGAAATCACACTAAGGAAATATATGTGTTTTGTGTCAATCTTTAATGATTTCCCTATAATCATAAAGGAATCCACTTCATGTGCCCATAATCAATGAGAGTTTCAAGCCATCTATGTTGTGCTCTAATCCCATTACAACAGAAAAATTTATAAAGTCCACATTGGTGGAGGGCCTGTTGAGCTTTTGGTTCATCCATGACCTCATCATTTACTTATCCATGTTCCCTCTCTCGCCACTCTATCACCATATTGCATACATCAAACAATTTTTGAGTTAAAAATTTAAATTTTAAAATTTGTACATATGTACGTGATTGTCACTTAGAACAGTCACGTATGTAAGTGACCCATGTTAAGTAGATTCATGTACATCTTCATGCTATATTCAAAAAATAGTTCTACACTCAAGAAATCATTAAAAGAAAAAAATTATGGATCAAATGAAAGAGGGGGAAGTAAGTTCTTACCTGGTCCAAGCGGTGTTGAATTCTGAGCTTTGTGCACTTCGTACCGATCCTCGGAAGTTCGAAGGACAAAAAGGGCTCCCAATGCTCTCGATATGGTAAAAACTAAAATGATATGGTAAAACTGAAATTTTCACCTATTTTAACCTATTTTTCCATATTTTTCCATGTTTTTGTCTCAAGTTTTACCCCTTTTTGACATTTTACACCATCTGGACTAATGAAATTCCATGGATATGTTTTTCTTTTGTAGTTATCTTTGGGAGATATTTTTTCCACAAATATTATGATATTTAGAGGTATTTTTTCAACTTCTTCAGTAGGTATAATAATCTTTACCAACATATAGGGTAGGTCTCATTCCACTTGAATTATGCATTTATTTGTATCGTTCACATCCTTTCCTTTTGGTCAACCCCAACCGTTGCGATATTACACCCTCAAGATGCTTTAAAAATATCGGTTACAGATGGTAGAGATTACCTCTTCATGGGTGCCCTAGTTAACTCCTCACTAGTCATTTTGGTGCCCATGCTGCAATTTTTGCGTAGGATCAGAAGCCTTGTCTAGTCCCACCATGACTTTGTGTTGAAGAGTCATGTCTTCTTCTCATCTATTACAGGCCAATCACCCGCAGGGCATCCATTTTATTTTTATTGTGTTATGTTGTATTTACATTACATATCTACCGTTTGCACTTCTCAGGCCTAATTCCAAATTCATCTTGCTACATTGTAGCCAATTGTATGCATTCTCATAAATTTACTAGCCTTGCAATACTACTCTTTGTGACTTGGCACCTGTATCCCTGGAGGAAACTTTCCCCCGAGTGTCCATATCCCGCACATGCTTCCTTACATTGAGAATATGTATGTTCCTTGTGTTTGGAACTATTTTTCTTTCCCACGACACTCATTTCCTCCACTGTATCATATCATTAGTTTATTCCTTTTTATGATTTATAATATTAAAAAGACAGAAAAAAAAAATAAAAAAAAAGAAGGATGGGAATGAGTCTAATAATTTATAGATGACAACTACTTATGTCTCCCTTGAACATACCACGATATTATGAGTATTTACCTCATCATTGGGTTAGTATGGATTTAAGAGGCCTTTTTTCTCGGTTTTGACTAAAGTCTCCCCTGATTGGTTATTCTTCCAGTCATAGGGAGCATTTTTTTATGCCTCCTATGTCACAAACGTACCCCAATTTATAATCCATGCCACCTAAGTCACATTTTTTTGTTGTGTATCTGTTTAAGGGAAGTTATCCTATGTCCACCATTCTACATAAATCTTTGACTTCTCAAGTTAGCCTTCTCGTGTCAGTCAAGTATCTCTGATCTTCATAAGTATCTTTGTATCCCACTTGTGCTAGTATAGAAGGTCCCCATTGACTTATTGCTGGTGGTTCTACTCTTATCGAATGCGACACATTGCTCTAAGAGTATGACCTAGAGTTGCACCATGGGTATTGTTATCCCTTGGCCTAGGGATAACTAAGGAGATCATGTCTCGAGGCCCACAGGTCCTAGACATGGAGTGACGAGAGCCAGACGACTTAAGCATGGCCCCAGAGGGCCCCTCTTTTATTCAGTGAAATCCACATATCACCACCAATAGTATTCATCACACCGGCTTGGTCCTGAAATGGTAATGAGTCTTGCTCCATGAGGTAATAAGTCTGGGTATCATGGTATGCATCGCTTCTATTTTTAAAACATTTAAACATGTTGCATTGAATCTTTCTGTATTTCATAATGTTTTCTTGACTTTATTCTCTTTGTCTTGTCCAAACCTCAGAGGGTCACATGGTGCCCTAGTAAGATGGTTTCCTTTTAGGATAGGTTGCTACCTAGTAGATATTTGAAGAGTCATCGTCCGTTCCCTCCATAATTACCATTTTCAATCTTTATCCCCTCCATCTATCCATATTTTTTTGCATTGGGGAAGGCTCCACTTGGAAAGGTTTTTACCTTACCTCATGGGAAGAAGGGGCTAAAGGTGCAAGGGGTAATGTAGATGGAAATTTTAAGAGCTGAATTCAAACCTTCGATATGATTCACCAAGGGATCCCCGAGAAAGCACTAAAACACTTCTCAACAAGAAAAGGGGACCCACATATGAATAAAACACTCAAGGCATTTTTTGGTGGATAGGAGGTCTCATCATGAGCCGAACTATCATGACCGTGAACATGTAGCAGTATGAAACTACCCCCCAACTGGTCACCAAGCCAGGGTAGTGTCTCTTGGTTTCATGGCCAAGAGAAAGGGGGTCTCATCACGATCCAACCTTCTCATTTCCATGAAATGTTTGTGGGTGAAACTACCACTAGTTGGTCACCAATCTAGGGTGGTGGCCATCAACTCTTTCCTTGAAACATGAAGAAGGAAAGTTAAAAGAATAAATAAAAGATAAAAATAAATGGCAATCATTGGGCTTGGAAACATTTTCATCCATGACAAGGTGCAACTCACCCTCAACAAAGGCACGCATAGGTGAGTGTTACATTTCCCTGCTATCACATGCACCACATGCCCAAAGTTTTTTCCCTCACCACCTCATACATTTGCATGATTTGGATCAAGCTCCACTAGGGAAATGACCTTGAATTAAGGGAGACTAGCCCAGTAGGACACCCTAACACCATTACAAACCCTATACTTGTCAAGTTGCATAAAATTTTGAGCATTTGTTTGGGTTTAGGGGGGTTTAATGCACATGTTTGGGAGTTTTAATTATTAGATTTGATTTATGTAT
>JZKD02S1672757.1:592098-623457 GCA_000966675.3 Picea glauca
TCAGCTTTGCCTGGGGGCTGGGTCAGAACTCCAATAATACAGCTGAAATCTTAGCAATCTGGCAGGGGTTGGCTCAGGTAAGAAGGTTATCAATAACAAAATTGGCTGTCATAGGAGATTCTAGATTTTTTATACAAGCTCTCAATCAGAGGAGAGCTCCCAAAAACATGGGGCTGGAACACTATTATAAGAAGGTTACAGATCAGATGAAAGAATTCGAAGAGGTGAAGTTATACCACGTCCTCAGGAATCTTAATCAGTTGGCAGACCACGAAGCGAACAGAGGAACCACCCTGGGCAAGGGAGTCATCAACGTGAATGGAATAGAAAATCATGAACCAATCCCTTAGAGACCGGGGAGAAGATCCGGTCAGGGATTCCCCAGTCAGAAATTGCAGATTTCTGAAATTGGCCAGGAAGTAATCCAAAGTGCAGGTGCGAAGGGCTGAGGAAGGTGAGATGGGAAGTGTTGAAACAGTGCTGGAGCATAGGCTGAAACAACGCAGTGACAGATGCTGAAACACAGTACTGTTACAGTTGTTGAAACACAGTGATGCCACAGTTGCTGAAACACAGTGCTGTAATAGTGGGTAATAGATTTTTGACACAGAGTGCCGAAACAGATGTTGAACCTCAGTGCTGTAACAGATGCTGAAACACGACACTGTTACAGTTGCTAAAACACGGTGCTGAAACAGTGCTGTCATAGTTGCTGAAACACAGAACTATTCATATGCTGAAACACGGGGTTGCTCAGATGCTGAAACACGGTGCTGTTCAGATGCTGAAACATAGTGCCGCAACAGTGCTGTACCAGATGCTGAAACTTAGGGTTGAACCAGTGATGTAACAGTTGCTGAATCACAGTACTGAGTTTGATGCTGAATCACAGTACTGTATATATGCTGAAACACAGTTATAGATGCTGAAACTCAGAAATAGTTGCTGAAACACAGTTTTAGTTGCTGAAACACAAAAATAGATGCTAAAACACAGTAATAGATACTGAAGGAGTACAGAATCTAGTGCAGATCACAAGCCTTTAGCTATAGAGGTAGAATGGTGAAGAAAAATAGGCCCGAAAAATCTTGAGGCTAATTTGTAACCGAGTATGTGGCTAGTCCACCCCATTAATTCAATCCATAACCGTTTTTGTTAAAAAAAAAAAAAAAAAAAAAAAAAATAATACAGTCATGAACGTAAGTGGGCGCACCACGAGAACCATAATACGGCTGTTGTCAGGGAAGTCCCCTTGATCCTTTTTTCTTTGCTTTTAGTTCAATATTGATTTTCAAAAAACGCAGTATCATCATGAAAATCTTAAATGGAAAGTAAAGAGATAAATAAATCCGAATCAACCCTGACCCAAGGTACCATGAGTAGGAATGCTTTCCCATCAAACAAGATTTTTCTACTTTCTTTCAGTCTCCCAAGGGATTTGTTGCATGAGGTTTTCAGATGCACCTTCTGTACATAATTTTTTTTTTTTTTTGTTTGGATTTCTTTGCTTTCCAATTTTTCTTTGCTAGTGTGTCTTGTTTCCATTTATCCTTATCAATCTTTCTTTTGAAACACACATGCCTGCACCATGAATTGTTTCAGACAAAGAGAACAGAAAAATTTCTCCTCTGAAATGATTACTGAAGATTGTTAAAACATCAATTATGATATTTTTCTGAAGTTTGCAGCCATGTTAAAGAAATCTTGTTGTTTGAAAAGCGTTTCTTGATGTCAATCTGTAACTGAAGCTTTTCACGATCATCCATAAAAATTTGTTCTTACGCTATCCCTATTCCTTAAGAGAACAACTCAGAGATGTCTCCCCACCTTCGAAGGTCGGTTTATTAATAAATTATCTCTAGATATTAATGAAGGATAGTTAAAAATTCTCTCAAGGTCTATAATGTATTAAAATATGTCCAAAACATCAGGATTTTCAGTGTCACCCCGCTCAATTGAATATCTCTAAAACTAAATAAATCTTCAGAGAGCTGTGGGAAGTGCTTGTAAACCCGTCGGGATACTGAACAGGTCTGCTGGCAGTGGGTAAATGCATGCATGACGCCAAGATAACTTCGCCGGGGTACTGAACAGGCCTGCTGGCAGCAAAGCAATGTCAGGTACACGAAAATTATCAGATATGGAATCTTTTGACCTTAAATGTCCTTTATTCTGATCTGGAACTTCTTGGCAGAATACATATATTAGAGTGGGTTAATTGGCATCCCTGTTGAGGCTATGGATGCCTGCTGGAAGCAGTGGCTCTGTCAATAGTATTGGAGGTTTTAACCTTAATATCGTGACTCTCTTTTGTTAAGATTGTCATCATTTCTCATCTTTTAAAATAACAAGCAATCTAAAACTGGAATTTTTTATGATTGATGATGATGTTCAAACAGTTTTCTGGTTGTTTTCGAGTTGGAGTTTTTCTCATTATCCTAATCTGGACTTGTTTGTTTGGTAGAGATAACTGCTTCTACCAGTGTGTTGCCATTGTTGGCAACCATATTAATCTCTATATTTTTTACAAGCTGCCCACACAGGGTTTTTAAACCCTCATTACTCGTCGCAACTTTTCTCATTAAACGACACCATTATCCTCCGCTTTTTGCGTACCTGCTTTTCGTTTTTGTTTTCACGACTGCAAGCGTGAAAACCCACAGTTGGAATTCATGTGATTACATCAAAGGGTTAATGTTTACTTGGTTTATCATGAACCTAATTGTTTACATGGTTATAACTCCTTGGTCTCAAACACACCATTGGTTACATATGTATCAAAACACCACCTATTTATGCATTTGATTATTGTTAATGTGGTTTTGATTTATAAAATCTTTGATGTAATGGTTTATTTGACATATCGATTTTATTGATCAACTCGTGGATAGGCAATTGTCTATTTGACATATTGATCGGATTTTTGGGTATGAACATATTGGTTTAAAACTGTTATGAGTTTTATTACACCAAGGTGTCTTTCCAAGTACAGCCTGATATGATGTCAGTGCATGACCTCGATCTACACCACTATCCTCGCACGCATAACATTAACGCTTAACCCTTGCTGCCTTTGCATTGTGTTGGGGAAGCTCAGGGCAAATGGCTCTGTTTCTTTTCTGTCAAACCTTATCGCCGAATACCCTGTTGATTTCTTACTATTATCCATGGCTCCTGTAGTGAGGATTGAACCCAACGATGTCGAGACTTTGTTATTGTTTGATAATGCTAGAGAAGACTTCTTAGGCTAACCCCGTAATTGCCTCCCAGAGACACATTTTTGCGTGAGCGATTATGAGCAAACAGTTTTGAATTAGATCAAACCCTTGAAAACCCAGAACCTAAATGAGCCCTTTTACCTTCATCGTGAGTGGTTTCCTCATAAATTGGGTCATTAAAGAGATATAGCTCGTCTTTTAGAGGTCAAATCTCAGATTTTCTCTGTGGCCGAAAGGTGCATTTTGATCTGGTTGCAAGTGTTGAAACATTTGTGACTTCTCCAGGCCTATGCCTCAGAACCCCTCTCACCCGTCCAGCCTTGTGCCTCATCCTTTTATGAACCCTTGATCAATCCAAATATTTTCAAGCAGTCTGTCAGCAAGGCTCTGTTGTCTTTAAAAATGTAGAGGTGGCCACTGCCATTGTTAATTCAAAAATAGCTTGATCAAAACGAATCCCTGAATCCGAGGAATGGTATCTTAAGAGTGATTTTAAAATGATTTTGTTTGTGTTTTGAATTAGCATACAGGATTTGTTTGCCCAAATTGCATCTATTTCTATTTTGATTGAATTAATAAAACACGATTCTGTTTATAATAATAACTAGCTACATAATCATGAGATTCTGTAGCTAGTTATTAAAATTTGATTTTTTTTTTTATTTTACAACTAAAATGTAATCTGAAATCATGTATTCTTGTGCATTTATGGGTACACATGAATTCTAAAGGAGATTGGATCACTAGTGGCATCTATGAACATTTTATTTCTTTACATGGTTTTAGATTAGGCTGTTAGTTTTGCATAGAAATGGGAATTTGGGAGATTGTATTCCCCACGATTTTTGGAACAGATTTGATAATTTCCACAGGGAATGTTTTGATCCTGTGGCCTTTATAAATGTATTATTTTGTAAACAAATGCAATCATTTCCTGGGGAAAAGAACGATGGATTTATGATTTTCACATTTGAATGAAATATGATACTAGTTGCAGCTTTAGCTTTTCCATATTGTGGTTTTATTCAAGTTAAGATTGTTTCAATTTGTAGTTAAGTCTATTATTGCTTTCGCTTTTATGGTTTACTACATATTGGGATTGATATAATTTTATATGTATGATCCATGTTCATGTTCCAGATTTTCGAAACAGTAATCATTTTGTTTAAACCTGGGATTACGAGATTTATCTTTATCATTTGTTGAACATTCATGCACAAGTTTTCATAGTAGGGTTTATCTTAATGTGTGGTCACTTGTGAAATTGTAAGATTTTTGTCACTATACCTCTCATTTGTTCTATCATTAGCATTCAAAAGCGTTGTTGCTTCGTGTTTACGTGAAGTATTGGAAAAACTGGTGCGGGTTGGCCTCATCAAACAGTGAATGCAGATGCTATGTACAGGACAAATAGGAGATGATATTTCAGGTCAGTTTGATAGTTCATTTTAGTAGCTTAATCAATATAAGAATTTTTTGTAGTTTAGATTTACAATACAGATTATTATTTTTATTGCTAAGCTAGATAGTTGCCGTCCCATTTTCTGCTTATAAAGTTATAAAAAATAAAAAAAACACCAGCTTCGTTGTCATAAGTCAATTCATATATTATTTTGCAGATTTCGATCAAAACCTGCATTTTGTGAATACTGTAAATATAATAGAAATATAAATATATCAATACACTGTACATCTAATAAGTGGGATTACTATTTTATTAATATTAATTAGCGAACTGTGAATATATATTAGACTTGTATATAGTTGCAACAACTATTTTTTCACTTAGTTAGTTTCTTTAGTTTAGTTTTTTTTACTTTCCTAGGACTTAGATCGGCCAACGGAGCCGCTAAACCCATTGGAGTGGATTAATCCAAACGACTTGGGTTATTTAGACAACCCCGGACCAGATTCACTCCTCCAATTGACGAGCGGTCAATTTCGCCCGTCAACAGACCCTAAAGAGACTCTCCAATGGAGTCACCAATTTTCCTACGGGGAAAATCCCCCTAAACTGGGTCTAAGGAATATGCAGAGTGATAACCCCCTAAAATATTGACTTATCTCTAATCTACCCCCAAAAAATATAGACTAAGTGATAAGAGAGAGGGAAGAGAAGGTTAAGAGTTCCACCTTGAATCCTTTCGGTTGATGTAGACCTCTTCACTTGTTGTTAACTCTTAGATCACAAATCTCTTCCTAAAACTGACCCGCAACAGACCAAGAACACAAAACAATAGCATATACAATATATAGTAATCACTTAAAAAATAAATATAGATGTAAATGATCAAATTAGATAAGAACGTGTACACATAAAGTTTTTGGACAAAGATAATCTATTTTATTCATTGACAAGATGAAAGGTTACAACCTTTTTTTGCAGACACCACTCCATGAACCAAGTCTGGGCTCCTCTATCATTACTCCAAGTGCACCAATCCCACCTAGGATTCTCACAACCAACATACCAACATAGGGGTGAAGGAATGGTTGTATAGGGAGAATGGATGGAAGGGAAAGCTGAGGATAAAACTCATAGCAAGATGCAAAACTTGGACAATGAGAGGGAAAGGATTTTGGAAGAGTTTTCTTATCTCCTTGTTCATGTGTCTAAATCACTCCCCTAGACCCCTTTTATATGAGAAAAATATGGTTATTTGATTTGAGGAAGGACTACAGGGGGTAAATAGTTAGGAAACCTTTCATAGCCTGTAAACTCCGTCGAGATATGAGTAATTTATATTTTTTGCATTTTTTGGGAGTAAACGTGGGCTAACTAGTATGCATAAAATGTATGTACATGGGCATATTAGCATGCAACATGCGTATGTATGCGGGATGATAGTGTAGCAGGGTGCGTAAATTATCCAAAAAGTAATTTTTTGAAGGACACCTCGACAATATGATTTGGCAAAGGATGCAAATGGATAGACCAATGTTTTGGATGCATAAATGTGGCATTTTTGGACTATAACACAAAATATGTGCATCACTAAACCATTGTGTCTTTTCAATGAATCAATGTGCATATTCATTTACAATATACTGTAAAAAAAATTAACCTAATGGACTTCAAATTCCTTGTAGATTAATTATGTTTTGTTCTTTCTCATGTCAATCTTTCTTATGGAATGATCGATCCAACAACCCTTCATGAAATTGACTAAAATGGTCAATTTATTCTTTACACTGAGCTTTGGTTTCATAGAGACTCAGCTAACGTCTAATCGAGATCAAGATTAAATATTTACCATTGATTTTGATGTGCATATATTTGTTATTCATGCCTAACTTTTTTAGGCACCTATGTGCTTCCTTCAACCCACTTTACCTTTTACTATCAAATGGTTGAAATTGTGCCCATGAGTTGATCCAATGGCCTACCTTACTTCTAAGAATATATTGATCCAACGGCTCTGACTTCATTTCCCGGTGAGATGGACGATCCATTTTTACTTCAAATCTGATGGGGTCCAAATATCATGAATTACACATTTGAATAAATCAATGGCATAGACTTAATCAGATGTTTATATGGACGGTCCTTATTTCATCTAGGTGTTTTAGATAGATCGACAGTTTGGATATAATCAACCGTTGAGTGGGCATTTCTTATTCATTTTAAACATGGAATTTTACTTAGAATTATTTCATGTGATGGGTTCGCAGACTCTCAGACTTGTGGATTCACATGTCTTCTCGAGTTTCATCAGAATGCAAGCCCAACTTCTACAACCTCCAAGATAAACCTATACTTAGAGAAATTTTAAGTGATTTTTCTTGGGGTCACGGACTCTCGGACTTGTGGACTCACATGTCTTCTCAGGTGTCATCAAAATGCACATCCAACTTCTGTTACCTCCATAATGAACCATACTTGGAATTTTACTTAGAATTATTTTATGTGGCGGATTTGTGGACTAACATGTCTTCTCGGGTGTCATCAAAATGCATGTCCAACTTCCACAGCCTTCAAGATGAACCTATACTTAGAAAAATTCTTGTGTGATTTTTCTCAGGCTTGTAGACTCACGAACTCGCAAACTCATATCTCTTCTCGAATGTCATTAGAATGCATGCCCAACTTCTGTTACCTCCATAATGAACCATACTTAGAATTTTTAAGTGATATCGATAGAATATGATACTTAGCCAATTTTTGGTTTCTCAGCGAACTCGTAGAAAGAGATCTGAGCCGTTTGATCATGATTTCATTTTGATCCAATGATCAAGATTTTTTTGTTAAGCCCCTTTGGCATTGAGGGAAACGTATCAGTAAAACAAATGAGTTTGTACCTTTTCTCCCCCTATCACTGATCTTATCTTCAAATTTGATAATTTATTTTTTTTTACTTATTTTCTCCCCCTTTGACATCAATGAAAAAGAGTGAAACTCTTACTTCTTCTCTCCCCCTATGGATGTGTAGTTTGTATTATTTTGAGTCCTTTGAGCTGAGTTGTTTTTCTCTTTATCTATCCTCCTTTGACAACAATAACAGAAGGGTTTGTTTCTTTGATCCTCCCAAGGTTATACTTCCCCTGAAGTTATACTCCCCTTGTCCAAGTGCTTCTTTTCTGATGAATTTTAAATGGGGATTATGCTTGTTGTTTTTGGATTTTGTTTTATTTTTTATCTCTCGAACATCAATGTACAAGGAAACTTCCCTCTTGTATTCTGCAACTCCCCCTGTCAACAATTCTTCCCCTTTGAATACTAATCAAGACTTTTCAAGAGAAATTGGACCTTTCAGCTGCTATTGTACTTCTGCCTCAAGTAGTCAAGACATGTTTCACCATAATACTTAGGCTATAATCCTTTTCTAACCAGAATACTTCAATGATTCACTATATATCCTTTAGTTTATGTTTCCCTTTAGCTTATTTTAAGAGTGTGCTAATATTATACAATTGTTGTTCAATAACTATGTTCATTTCCTTCCATACTAGTCCTAATTTCTTCACGATCCTAAGCAACTTATTCACTCATTTGTAACCCAAAAAGGCCTTTTCATTTTTGTTGTATCAGCTAGTGATATGGTTCAGTGGCCACATTATCATAGACATTTTCTTAATCAGATCTTGTTACTGACATTGCATTTAGTCCTTCAATCCATTCTTTTCCTTTTGTTCATATATTTTTTTTAGGGGGGATTTAGTAGATCATCAAAATAAAGTTGAAAACTCTTCAATCTCTTCATCGCTCAATTATGTAGGTGGATCTATGTCTAAGAGTTCATAATCATTACTATTTTGTGTAAAAGAGGCTTCTTCATTTTCTTCTTTAGAATTTTATTTTTTCATTTTCCATTTGTTGGGTAATGGATAATTTATTTGCAAGACATTATCAAGTTTTGCAATTGTGTCACATTTTTCTTTAAGAATTTTCTTTTCTTGAGCTTGATCCACTTTATATGCATAACTCTGATTTTAATAGTCCTTATCAGAAACTTCACCCATCATTCTCCTCTTTTTAATTTTATCAATTTCAAGTGCAATATCTTCATCATCTTTCTTCCTTTGTACTTTAGATTTTCCTCTCCATATCTTCTTATTATTTTCCTTAATGCTAGAGATACTTGCCTTCATGGAATACTTTGGAAATCTACATTTGTTGGCCTTATGACCATAATTGTTGCATCTTTGGCATTCAATATTGAATTTTTGCAAAGGATAAAATGAGTTGTAGTTTCTCTTCTCTGCATTGTACTTATTGTTATTATATCTTTGGACTTTTCTATGACTTTACTATCCATAAACCTTGCATTGTATTGCCTTATGTCAAAAATTATTGCAAGAGTAGCAATATCCAATAAATAGATATCTATTATGGGGATTCCTTTTGCTGATTGTATTCTTCTTGTATAAAAGAGGATTATTCATTTTCTTCTTTAGAATTTTCTTTTTGCATTTTACATTTGTTGGGTAATGGATAATTTATTTGCAAGACATTATCAAGTTCTGAAATTGTTTAACATTTTTCTTTAAGAGTTTTCTTTACTTGAGCTTGATCCACTTTATTTGCATAACTATGATTTTCATATTCCTTATCAAACACTTCACCCATCATTATCCTATTGTTAATTTTATCAATTTCAAGTGCAATATATTCATCATCTTTCATCCTTTGTACTTTAGATTTTCTTCTCCATATCTTCTTATAATTTTCCTTAATGCTGGAGATACTTGCCTTCATGGAATACTTTGGAAATCTACATTCATTGGTCTTATGACCATAATTGTTGCATATTTGGCATTCAATATTGAAGTTTTGCAAAGGAGAAAATGAGTTGTAGTTTCTCTTCTCTGCATTGTACTTATTGTTCTTATATCTTTGGACATTTCTATGATTGTATTGTCCGTAAACCTTGCATTGTATTGCCTTATGTAAAAAATTATTGGAAGAGTAGTAGTATCCAATAAATAGATATTTATTATGGGGATTCCTTCCAGTGATTTTATTCTTCTTGTGTAAAAGAGGCTTCTTCATTTTCTTCTTTAGATTTTTTTTTTTGCATTTTCCATTTGTTGGGTAATGGATAATTTATTTGCATGACATTATCAAGTTCTACAATTGTGTCACATTTTTATTTAAGAGTTTTATTTTCTTGAGCTTGATCCACTTTATATGCATAAATCTAATTTTCATATTCCTTATCAGACACTTCTCCCATCATTCTCCTATTGTTAATTTTATCAATTTCACGTGAAATATCTTCATCATATTTATTCCTTTGTACTTTAGATTTTCCTCTCCATTGCTCGAAAACACATGTATTCCAACAGAGGACAAACACCTTTAGTAACCACTCACATAACTAGATCAAAGATCAACACACCGATGTTTTCACGTGGTAAAACCCCTACGAGGAAACATCCATGGCCCCAACCAACGCAGCCACTTGGAGCAGTTTATTAATGCAAAAGAAAAAGATTACAGAGAGATTTTACAAGAGAGATTCTCACAATCGATCATCGATAAATGACCCTCCATGCTCTTTAAATAGATATAATGGACCAATTGAGTGTTAAGCCATGAATCAATGGCCGTTAAGATTGAGGAGAGAATGAACTACTGAATCTCTCTATGTTGGGAACATATCGTGACTGTTGGATTTCCTAACTACAAATGCATACTAATGCATACTAAAGAAACACACTAAGAAACACATTTTTACCTAATGACACATTAGACCAAGTAGATATTAACTAACTCCTAAGTGTCTAAATATCCTAACATCCCCTCTTAAGAACAACTTGGGATAGGATTGAAGGATTTACAACAGTGACACAATAGGAGAAGGAAGGAGGCATTAGAGCCTATCCCCCCAACTTCCTGAAATCCTAACATAGATCGAAGTTTGGAAAAATTCGCTTCTGTAAGAGACTTTGTGAAAATGTCTGCAACTTGATCTTTTGTAGGGAAAAATAACACTTCAATAACTTGATTATGAATGAGATTTATGATAAAGTGCATGTGTAGCTCAATGTGTTTTCTATGTTGATGTTGAACTGGGTCTTTGGTGAGATTGATGGCACTCTGATTGTTTCACCAAAGGCTGGTCGGATGTTGCTGCTGGAATCCAAACTCTGAAAGGATTTGTTGAAGCCACATGACTTCCTGACTTGTATTTACCATTGCTCGGTACTCTGCTTCTATTGAATAAAGTGAAATAGCCTGTTGTTTCTTACATGCCCAAGTGACATGTCTTGAACCAAGGATGAAAACATAGCCTGTAGTAGACTTCCGATCATTGGGATCATCGGCCCAATATGAATCAGTGAAACCAACCAATAAAGGAGTCCCCCCCTTAATTGTAATGTATCATGAACTGAATTGTACCACTGACATAGTGAAGTATCCTTTTATCTGCTTTCCAATGGCTTTCATGGAGTGTTTGCATATACCGTGAAATAAGACCAACAACAAAGGAAAGATCAGGACGTGTATGAGTCAAGTATAAGAGGCTACCAACTAACTGACCGTACAGGGTGGCATCAAATTCAAGAGAAGTACAGGTCGTAGTAAGCTTGAATCCAGACTGGAAGGGATAAAGGGGTTGGTTTACAATCGTCCATGTGAAAGTGACGAAGAAGGTCACTAGCATACTTAGACTGGGAAAGAAAAATTCCTGCATTGGTTTTTAAAACTTGGAGGCCAAGAAAATAGTGCAAAAATCCTAAGTCTGTCATTTCAAATTTCTTCTTAAGGCTGGTTTTCACATAGTTTAAAAGTTTTGAGTCACTACCAGTAAGGATAAGGTCATCAACATAAAGGACAAAGATTATGAGATGGCTTCCTACTTTCTTGGTATAGACATTAGGATCAGAATGGAATCTAGAGAATCCAATGGCAATAAGAAAGTTGTCCATTTTTGCGTACCAAGCTTAAGGAGCTTGCTTGATACCATAAAGAGATTTCTTGAGGCAAAAAACAAAGCTAGAGTCATTCTAGACATAGACAGGAGGTTGTTCAATGTAGATTTATTCTTGCAAATCTATGTGCAAGAAGGTGGATTTAACATCCATCTGATGGACCTCCCATTTATGTGAGGCAGCAAGGGAAAGAACAAGTTGAATGGAATTCATTTTGGATACAGAGGCAAATGTTTCATTATAGCCAATTCCTTCAACTTGGGAAAATCCTTTGGCAACTAACCAAGCCTTGTGTCGTTCAACACTTCCATCTGATGCATTCTTAGTTCTATAGACCCATTTACATATGACAAGTTTTCTTCCTTTGGAAGAGGTACATGATCCCAAGTATCGTTTTCCATTAAAGAACGATACTCTTCATTCATTGTTGTATCCCAATCTGGATCACCTAAAGCTTCTGCAAATGTCTCTGGATCATGAGTTTCTTAAACTTGAGCCAAAAGAGAAGAGGTTTGCTGGAACTCTGAACATGTCTGACGTGGATATGAAGGATCACTGAGAAGATCACCAACTGCTTCTCGTGTTGAATAGAACCATATAGGAAGCTGTAGAGCTGGTGTTGGTTCAGGTTTAAAGGAATCATCTGGAGGAAGGTGAGAAGTTAGAGGTGGATTTTTATCCTCACTGTCATCATCTGAAGAAGAAACCAAAACAAAAGAAGGAACAAACGTCGAACATGGCTCACGGGCCGAAGAAGGCACAACCGCCGAATTAGGCTCGTAGGCCAAAGAAGGCACAAACGTCGAATTAGGCTCGCAGGCCAAGCTATTTTCATCAAATTTAACATCTCTTCTAATAATAATTTCATTACAATGTGTTTGAAGAAGTCTATAACCTTTGACATCTTCAAAATAACCAACAAATATACACTTCTCACTTTTAGGCTGCAATGCTTTCCTTTTCTCATCAGGAATGTCAGCCCATGTTATACTTCCAAATACACGAAAGTGACTTACATCTGGTTTAATTTTGGTCCAAGCTTCTTCCGGTGTTATATTCTTAAGAGCCTTTGTGGGAGTGCGATTTACTATGTAATTTTCACAGTTGATGGCTTCCGCCCAATACTTTAGACTTAATCCCTTAGATTGGATCATACAATTAGCCATTTCTTTTAATGTGTGATTCTTTCTCTCAACAACACCATTTTGTTGTGGTGTATATGGAACAATGTGTTGCATTTGGATTCCATGTGTAGTGCAGTAACTTGTAAAATTATTGTTAACATATTCGCCTCCATTATCTGTTCTTAACCTTTGAATTTGATGTCCAGATTGGTTTTCTACAAGGGCCTTGTAGGCCAAAAACTTGTCAAAAACTTCACTATTAAGTTTTAAGAAGTAAACCCAAGTGCGTCTGGAAAAGTCATCAATGAAAGATAAGAAATACTTGCATCTAGAAAAAGAAGGTGAAGAAAGTGGACCACACAAATCACTGTGAACAAGCTGTAAAGGACCCGAGGCATGCCAAGAGGCACGTTTGTCAAAACTGTCCAGATGATGTTTTTTGAGAACACAATCAACACAAACACCATATCTGCATGAAACAAGAGGGAGACCAGTCACCATCTATTGATTACATATTTGCTGCAATGAGCGATAGTTTAGATGATCAAACCTCTCATGCCAAAATTTTCTCAAGTCATCGCTATGAGCAACAAAAACTGTTGAAAATGATGATGACCCAAAGTTGTCAAACTTGTACAACTTGATAATATCATCAACAATTCCAGTTGCAAGAACATGCTTAGGATCTTTTAGATCCTTGATTACAACTTGGTGAGGTGAAAACTCTACGGTTTTACCTTCACCTGAATGAGTGATTTGATATATTGATAGAAGGTTACAAGAAATACTTGGAACACATAATACATCATTGAAAGGACCATTTTATACTTGAACTATTCCAAATCCTTCAACACTAAGAGATCTATCATCACAAACAAATATTTTCTTGGTGTTACATTCATTTAGAGTAAAAAATATGTCTCTATCCTTAGCCATATGATAAGATGCTCCATAATCAATAAACCATTCATCAAAACTAGAAGTAGAAGTTGTATTGAAGGAGAAACCAAAAGATAAAAGTGCATGTCCATGAGAAGAAGAAGAAGAAGTAGAATCAATACTGATTTTGTGCTTCTTCATTGCTGCTTCTAAAGCTGCCATCTTCTTGAAACATTTGGACTCATCATGACCATCTTTACCACAAAAGTTGCAATGTCTTCAATCTTCTTATTTTTATATTTTGCTCGCTTGTCTCCATTAGGAGCAGAATTGTCTAAGTGGGTTTGGGACCCTTATATTGCTTGTTGTTGTGGTGAGGATGTTGCTTCTTGGGATTCTTGGGTTTATCTTTCTGATGGACAACTAAGGCTTTGTTGTTGGTACCTGCAGTGTTGATCACTCCAAGTTGTACTAGCTTATCTAGCTCTCTAATCAAAGAATCACAAAAGTTCTCAAGAATAGGTTTTTGATAAGTTTCCCCTAGAGCCTCTTGCATGGCATAAAAGGTAGATACAAACACAGAATATGCACTACCTATCTTAGAAATAATAAGATAGATGCAACGATATTCATCTATCTTTATCTTATATTCTTCACATAAAGTTCTGAGTGTTTTAAACTTAGATACATAGTATTCAATGCAAGTAAAATCACTTGGACTTAAAGTTAGTACTTGATTTTCTAATTGTTGCGCTCGAATAATATTGTGTTTACCAAACACATATTCAATCTTTTCCCAAGCTTATTTGGGTTTATCAATCGATTGAAGGTGGAACCTTAAATCATGAGAGATGGACATTTTGATTAATCCACGTTCTTCATCATTCCTATTATCCCATTTGGATTTCTTATCGGCATTAGTGGGTGTTGTTGCCTTTCCCAAGGTAATCCAGTACAAGCCTTTACTTCTTAATAAATCTTCCATATGAGATCTCCATTGGAAGTAGTTGGTGTTGGTAAGTAAAACATTACTTGTAGAAGCCATATTAAATATGCAGATAATATGGATTTAAAAACTGAAACTGATGATCTGGATGGAAAGAACTCGAAAAGTTATGCAGTTTTAAAAAAAACAACACTAAAAATGGACTTCGGATGTGAGAGTTATGCCATTTTTAAAAAGGCATAAATGGTGACCAAAGGACTACGTGGTGGTGTAAGTTGTTTTATGAAGTGACCCACTTTTATAAAGAGAAGTGGGGATCACTTTTAGAATGAAGTTACTTCATGCAAAATAAATAACTCTAAAATAAAATATTAAAGCTACTTATAGTGAATCACTTTTATACTTGAAGTGAAATACACTTTACAATTTTAGCATGAACTTTTTCAAAAAAAGTAACAAAAGAGAGACTTGAACTCAAGACCTCTTACTTAATAAGACAAATTTTAACCAAATGGTATAGAAAAACATATTTTAATGTTCAGAAGGAGGATTGGGGGTGTTATTGTTGTTGTTGTGGAAGATGGCCTTGAATATCGTGCTAAAAAAAAACTATTTTCACACAAGAAAAAAAAAATTCACTTCTTGATGACAATAAGGGTTAGATCTCGGTTAGCTTACCCAGAAGATGCACCTTTTCCTATCTGTTTCTGATTTTCCGAGATTGCACAGGGTGAGGGGAAAAGATAATATGCCGATCTAAAAGAGTAGAAGCCTGAAAATAAATAATACAAAACCGAAATAAAACCAAAATACTACTTTGCAAAAATTTAAAAAAATGCGTATTCAAGCTTTATACCTCTAGATCTGACTTTAATGGTCATATCTTGGGAAAATAGAAACCTTTTCGAGTGAAAAGAAAAGTGTTCCTAAATCAAACGACTACTCTAGACGCAATGGAACAGTCCTCTCAGTCCATAAATGTATGGAAATGACATAAAATGGAGATGAGGCAACTCGGCATTACAATCTCAATCTACAACAAGAGCGGATCTTAAAACATGCTCTAATACAATGTTCAACAACACAGGTATTCCAACACAGGATGAACACCTTCAATAACCATTCACATAACCAAATCAAATATCAACACACCGATGTTTTCACGTGGTAAAACCCCGACCGGGAAACATCCACAACCCCAGCCAACGCGACCACTTGGAGCAGTGTATTAATGCAAAATAAAAAGATTACAGAGATATTTTACAAGAGAGTTTCTCACAATTGATCATCGACAAATGACCCTCCATGCTCTTTAAATAGAGATCACAGACCAATCGGGTGCTAAGCCACCGATCAATGGTCGTTAAGATCGAGGAGAGTATGAACTGTCAGATCACTCTATGTTGGGAACATATAGTGACCGTTGGATTTCCTAACTATAAATGCATACTAATGCATACTAAAGAAACACACTAAAAAACACATTTTTACCTAACAACACATTAGACCAAGTAGATCTTAACTAACTCCTAAGTGTCTAGATATCCTAACATCATATCTTCTTATAATTTTCCTTAATGTTGGAGATACTTGCCTTCATGGAATACTTTGGAAATCTACATTCATTGGCCTTATGACCATAATTGTTGCATCTTTGGCATTCAATATTGAAGTTTTTCAAAGGAGAAAATGAGTTGTAGTTTCTCTTCTCAGCATTGTACTTATTGTTCTTATATCTTTGGACATTTCTATGATTGTATTGTCCATAAACCTTGCATTCTATTGCCTTATGTCCAAAATTATTGCAAGAGTAGAAGTATCCAATAAATAGATATCTATTATGGGGATTCCTTCTAGTGATTGTATTCTTCTTGTTATCTTTTTCTTTAGTATGGAGTGTTGATTTCCTTTTATTTGGAACAATCTTCAATGGCTTGATCTTTTCCTTGTTATCTTCTGTTCTTAAGGATATTTTAAGAAAATCTGCATAATTGCTTGGCATTTTGTTTGTCCTTTGTGTCATACAGGTTGAATCTTGAGTATATCCCAATCTTATCTTGTCATTTGGTGATCTTTGACTATTCAGAATGTCGTCCAATATTTTTGAACTTTTTTCAAATCTTGAGTGTTTCTTTCCTTTCTCAGGTTCCTTTTTTCAGAAGAACAATTTCAACTTCTCACTTCTCAAAGTCTTGTTGTTTTTCATCAAGTTTTTTAGTTAAGATCTCTTATATTCTTTTGGCTTCATGAAGTTGAGTCTTCAAGTCAATGATGATTTTTCATTTTCCTTGACTTATTTTGATATTTCT
The DNA here is from genome assembly GCA_000966675.3 of Picea glauca. Taxonomy (NCBI): domain Eukaryota; kingdom Viridiplantae; phylum Streptophyta; class Pinopsida; order Pinales; family Pinaceae; genus Picea; species Picea glauca. The sequence continues at coordinate 608,951 of JZKD02S1672757.1, forward strand.
TTTTCTCTTGATTTCTATGCTTCCTAAAACTCTAGTAACTGACCTTTTAGTGACTTATTTTTCTTTTTATATAGTCTGAGCCCTTCCATAACACTGAGAAATTCTACTTCAAGATATACTTCACCTTCCTCTTCAAAGTCTTCATCCATACCAAAACTATTTTTAGTAGGATTATCATGTTTCTCTATACCCATAAATAGATGCTTTCATTCTTCTACTTCTCCTTCACTTCCTTCAAATGAGTTGTTTTCTTCTTTGGTGTAGACGGTCTTCATCTTTTTGTGCACTTTATTCTTGTTTCTAGTTTTTCTCTTCTTGTACTCTTTGTAATTTTCTTCTTCATCAATTTCTTCTTGTTTTGGATAGGAACATTTGTTAGCGAAATGTCCAACTTTTCCATAGTTAAAACATTTAAGAGGTAGTTTTCCTTTGAATTTCCCATTTTCTTTCTTAATTTTTTTCATGAAGTTTGCTACTTCGTTATCATATATTTCTAAATGATCTTCATTCGACACTTGATCCTGATTTTTCTTATGTTTTCTTTCTTTGAAGGTTGTTTCCCCTTTATATGGCCTTTCTTTCCCTGTTCACATCTCATAGGCTATGAGGATTCTATGAAGCTCATCCATAGTGAGTTTTTGAAGGTTGTATCTATCCTCTAAGGTAGAGATCTTGGAATCATATCTCATAGGCAATGATCTCAACACTTTCTGAACAATATATTTATCTTCTACAGTTTCTCCCAATTCTCTGACTGAGTTGACTATCTCGTATACTCTCTGAAGATATTATGCAATATTTTCGTCTTGCTTCATCTTTAGATTTTCAAACTATGCTTTGAGTGTTTGAAGTTTGGATTTCTTAACCTTTTTATCTCCCTCATAAAAAAATTTAAGTTTGTCCCATAATTCTTTGGTTGATTTGCAGTGCATTACTTTTACAAATACATTTATGGATAATCCACTTAAAATGGCATTAACAACTATTGAATTGTCATTACATAACTTCTTTGTAGTAAAATCAGTTGGTGAGGAATATGGTGCAATGTATCTATCTTCTACATATTGCCAAATATCAAATCCAATTGCCATCGGATGATTCTTCATCCTTATTCTCCAAAAATCATAGTCATCTCCTTTGAATAATGGTGTTATTTTTTATGACATTCCTTGTTGTTGATCCATTGGATTCTTTAGGATCTACCTTCCAGTGGTTAGATTGTAGTGAAGGAACCCTCTATGATACCATTTTTTGGAAATATTGAGAGGGGGGTGAATCAGTATTACCTTTTAAACAATTAGTAATTACTTTGTTATTTTATTAATTAACTGTTGGTTTAATCGCCTCCCTTCTCAGGTTATCTGAGTTATTGACCCAGGGTTCATGTCATTCGAATTTCCAACAAAGCCTCTATCTATCGGCCCTCCTGGTAAACCAGAAGGCAACACTGCGTCCAGAAGGTACTGTGCAGTCTCGCCTGAGATAGCTATAAATGGTTGACTGTAAGACTCAGGTGTTTACAGTCTAGGATAGAGTAGGGGATAAATGGTTTCTTGATTAAGGCCCTGTTCTGTGAACGATTACTATAATCTACTTGTTCCTAGGAATCACATGCGTATAACTCAAAATATAAATAGATTCTAATAATGCATTTGGTTATTCATCAATCGTAATCATCTATTGCTGAAAGAAGTTAAAGATATGAAAACATTCAACACATTACACATATATTACCATGGTTCACCCCTCCTAGACTACGCCCACAAATATTTGTCTCTTGGCTCTTTTACTATGGTAGTTCTTGATTTCCTTGCACCGCGCGCTTATAGTTCTCTGCAAAAGTGGGTACGATCTATGGGAGGCGAACTAGATCTCACCAAGATTTATAGCCTGCGGTCTAATCCTCATATCTACCTTCCCTCATATATTTCTTTCTCAACAACTTACAACACTCGGTTCATACAACTCCAAACCCTTCACGTATCGCCAACAACAATACTCGAGAAAAATCACTCAATAACAATCATAATCCTCACAAAAACTAACCTAAAATCAACAACCCTATATGATATTTTCATATCTATATTTATACATTTTGGGCTCTTCAGCCACTTATAGAATATTACCAAAACCCTAACCCTTATTACGCTAGGTTTTTCTCCCATGCGTGTGTTGTTCTTCCTCCATCCGTCACTTTCCTCTGTGCATGCTTCCTTGTATTCACGCGTGTTGATCTTTTTCCAGTTGTCACTTCAGTTTCCTGCACGCTTTCTTTCCCATGATCATCCTTCTTTCCACTTTGGCTTGGTGCCAACAGGCCCCCAACACTAACATGTGACTCGTCCTGATTCACCTAATTGCGCTGTGCTTCCTCGATCTCCCTAGTGATCATCTAGAACTTCTCCTGCAATCTAGCTACTTTTGTTAGTGCCTACATGGTTTTCTCCTTGATAATATCGACTGTTTGTGCTACTACTTCTTCACTTTTCAATCCTTCACATTCTAGATGAGTCTGTGTTGACTATGTTCTGGCTTCTTTTGCCTGCTCCAGTACTGCTGCTATCCATTCCTGCAATGGTTCTATTTGAGCTTGACACTCCTGTTTTTGTGTTTGCACAGTGAGAAGTTATGCTTGTAACTTCTTTAACTCTTGTGTCCCCTTGAACCATTATGGAATTGGGATGGTTTTCTGTTTCTGTTTGAATTCTTGGATCGTTGAATTGATCCTTTCCTCCTTGTCCCATTATTGGACCTGTGGGTTCTCTTCCATCTTTGTCTAGAGTTGCGCTGCTTTATCCAGCAAGTTGACTGCTGTGATGACCTGTTTTTTAATCTCCTGTAGTTGCACTATTTCTTCCTTCTTCCTTTGTTCATTTACTGTTGGTGGAGTTGTTGGTCTAATCTGTCCACATAGAGTCTCTATATCCTTTTGATATTTATCAATTGTCTGCGCAATCTAATCAATATTTTATGCCACCGGGAGTTCACTTCCTTGCGCAGTAGTTGGAACTTTCCCAAATATGTCTTCCACTCTACGTTCCAACTCATTTCTACGTTCCTTCTCCTCTTGCATTTCATATTTTCCCTGCGCACAAACTATTTCCAGTGTTTCCTGCTTCTTTGTTGCTTTTTATAGCTCGACCAAGTTTTTACGTGTTGGAGACTATATCTCATGGTCGACGCTAACCTGCAATTGGTATAAGGTCTTTGTTGGCATCCGTGTTAGGACCAATTGGATCTGATCCAAATACTTCAGTGGTGTCTGTCCCACAATATCATCCATTTGTAGCATGCTCAAATTTATGTAAACCATGGAATGTGGCTTCAGAAGAACTGAGTCTCATTCTCCTACCTCCATTATTTATGTGGTTCATGTACTCAATGTCTCTATGCCTCTGCTACTACTTGTAATTTGGGCTTCTCTGAATTTCTTCAGGAGTTGCCCCATTTCAGCCAGCTCCTTCTGCAATTTATCCCTGTGGTGCATTGCATGATCAAAGTCCTCTGCAAGGCAATCTTGGACCATTCTAGCAATCATCTCGCCATTTTCCTCTGTCATTGTGTATTCTGGTGGTGGTAGTTGTGCCTTTGATTTCTTGCACGCACCTGTTTCCTATACCGATGGTCTCTTAGTTCCTCCTAGTTCTCATATGATGGGGTTCGTCATGGTTTCCTGTGTTCCCTCGGCTAGTTTCTGCTGTTCATTGGTCGGCTGAGTGGTTTTTGTTCTCCCCTTATAGGTCCCTAGTTTCTCTGAGCCACACTTTGTTTGAGTCAACTTGATTTGGCCCATTCTTGGTTTCTTGGGTACTGGGAATTGTGGAGGTTGTGTTTCCACCTGCAGAGCCCCTCCTTTTGTTGTTTGTCCTGGTACTACTCTGGGTATGGTTTGGATCTTCCATTCATCCGACCACTCAAGGATGATCATGTCGATGTCTCCCTCGGTGGTGCAGTAGCACATTTGTAGCCACTATTTATGTGGGTCCTATCTTGGCTGTACCCACATGCCTTGTCGCCTAGCCCAGATGTTGGCGATGCCCCTGTATCACGCGACAACCTCTGGTGTTATCCTCCATGCTCAGTTGATTACTTCCTACACTTCCCGTAGGTAAGCTTTGAATATAATTCCATTTTCCTTCTTATGCTTGGCCAGTGGCACAGATTTGAGGACACTATATCTCGCTCATCCTAGCTATGGTGTGGTACAGAAGGTGACATGGTCTAGTTATTTCCATCCCATGAAAGCGATGAGAGTAATCAGCCATGAGTAATGAAATTCCATACCTGCTTCTTGTGCGTCTTTACAGTCTATTTGGAACAAGTTTTACATATATGGCGCCCAGCTCATGAAGGTGCCTTCTGCGCACTGAGTTGCAACTGCGATGACTCCTGCCGGTACTTCATGTTTATGACATTTTCTTAGTAGTTTGTAGGATAAGATATTTTCTCCCATTTGTGTTGTGGGATCGTTAATTCACTTGATTATAATGCCTCTTGTTCCCATGTCGGTGCCATATTTATTCTTCATTTCTTCTGCCAATGCTTTTATCTTGGACTTGTTGTCCAGTATCAGCGCGAGATCCATACCCCGGATGGGTAGTCATGTAATTTTCACAATAAGTTCAATAGTTATGGGGATGGGTTTGTCCAACCATACATCCTCTCCATGCGCAACTACTAATAGTTGCTTGATGCATGCCGTCACATATTGGCCTCTGTCAAAGTGTGGTATCTTCAGCAATCCTAAGATTTCGGTTCTGTCCAGTCCGACTGCCCACTTGCGTGGCTTAGTGATATTTCCTCCGAGAGGGTTCATGGCTATTGTCTCCATAAAGACTTGTGGTGAAAGCTTTGGATATTTTATTTCATCTGCTACATCATGGTTAGAAAACTTGAGCTTCTCGACGTGACCCAATAGCTGTGAGTCCACCTATATTCCTTCTGGTGTGCGAGGTAGCACAATCTCTAGAGATGGTTTCTTTCGAGGCGAGCTCGGTATCTGAATACTGTCTTCCTGCTATGTTGGCTGGTTCAAAGTTCCAGCAACTTCCGGTTGCTCCTTCTCCATCCATTCTTCCCAAGCCTTGCCCATTTCACCAGTCAGCTCGGCTAAAAAAGAAAAGTCTGGGATGGGTATTTGTGGAACATCTGGTTGGACTTCTACTTCCGGGTTCTGTGTGCTTCCATTTATTTCCATGGATGATTTAGAGTTTTCTGGCTGTCCTTCTTGATGGGTTCCTACTGCTTCATTATGAGGCTCTTGCGTCATTGCCGGCGTGTCCTCTTTCATGGCTTCCACCTGGGGCTGGGGGATCTCTTCCTAGATCGGTGTTGATTTGACTGGGATGTCCTCCAATGACAGGATGTTGTCAATATCAATGATCTTTGGTGGTTGTTGCTCATTGTCTTCTCGTGTTCCTCGTGACCTAGATTGAACCCTAGTTGGTCTGACTGTCTGGCTTGGTTATGCGAGCTTTGGTGGTTCCATACTAGTGTCTATTGGATGTTTTCTTGGTTCAAATAGCTCAGATAAGCTCTATGATCTCACTCTGTGCGTTCGGGATGCTATTTCTCTTTCTTGTTCTTCTTTTGTGAATAGACTAACTGTTTTTGTGCTCATGTGTTGTATGGGTGTTCCATGAAGCTTGTTGAGGACGCCTCCTACCTTGTGCAATTAATGTACCATAAGTGTGGGTTCAATGCATCTGCGACGGTTTTGTACCTGCCCTTATGGCTACTTTGTGGTCACCAGTTGGTGCATTTAGTGCGACATCCCATCCATCCTTTACATGCTTTAATTATGCCTCATGTTGTCCTGTTAGTGTGCTTTTGTTGTCTTTCCTTTTCCCTTTCTGATATGGCCATTGTCTTTTCCATTGTATTTTTTTTTTTAACCATTTACTGCATGGTGGGTAGTCAACTATCCTTGTATAGCTTAGCCAACTCTTGTTGATCATTCCTCTGAGGTCTACACCTGCTATATATTTCAACTATACATCTCCTCTGTCCGTGGAAACTTTTACCTTGTATGGTCCTAGCCAATGCATTCTCAGCTTCCCTAGGTGCTGTAGCGCTTTACTGTCATAGAGAAATACTAGATCTCCTTCCTTGAACATATTTCTCTTGATGTGGTGGTCATGCCATGCTTTGTCTCTCTCTTTCTATACTTTTTGATGGAATCCTACCAAGATTCGGTCTTCCTCCATTGACAATAATTGATCCATTTGTTCCTGGACTGTGCCTCGTTCTGTCATTTGTGTGATAGCTGCTACATGTAGATTGGGTATTATAAATTCTAACGACACTACTGCTTCTTAACCATAGACCAGTTTGAATGGTGTGTGACTTGTCAACTTTTTGCATGTGTTTATATAGGCCCATAGTACTGTTGGTACCTTGAGATCACAATCGTCCCTATTGACGTTACATATCTTCGTCGGGGCGTTCTCTAGAATTTTGTTGAAGGCTTCTACTGTGCCATTAGCCTATGGGTGATATGATGTTCTTTTTTGGTGATGAAATTCAAACTCTTCAAGCATCACTTGGATGGTGTTGTTGATGAAGTGCGTTCCTTGGTCTCTCCTCAAAATTCTTGGGCACCCAAATCTAGTAATTACCTGTTCGAAAATAAAGTGGGCAGTTGTCTCTGCGTTGCAATCTTTTATTGGTGCAACTTCCACCCATCTTGTTAAGTATTTCGTCGTGGTGATAATATATCTTGCCACTGTTCTCTTGGAGGGTGGGTTAATGGGTCCCACAAAGTCTATTGCCCATTTGTCGAATGCCTGAAGTGTCACTTGCAGTCGTAGTGGCATCTCATCCCTTCTGTTTGGGTTTTTCGACCCGTTGATAGACATCACATTGCTGGCAATATTATTTCAAGTCTCTATGTATCATTGGCCACCATAATCCTACACGTAGTACCTTTTGCGTGGTAGCGTTTCCTGCATAGTGCCCTCCTGCTATTCCTTCGTGGGCTTCTGCTAAAATTCTTGGTCATTCGTGGTCTAGTACGTATCTTTGTAAGATGCTATATGCACCCATTTTGTATAGATGCCCTATGATCAACTAATAGTTGGTTGCGTGGACTACTAGGTTCTTATTCTACGCAGTGGTATATCCTTGCGACGCAATACCTGTGCTCAAGTACTGGATGATCTTTGCAAAGTAATCATCAACAATCTGCACTGAGAAGAGCTGTGCATCTGGAAAGTTATCTTCCAAATTCATTGGTTCCTTTCCATTTGTGACCCTGGATAGGTGGTCAGGCCCTGCATTTAGTTTTCCTGATTTGACTATTACCTCGAATTCAAATTCTTTAAACAACAGTAACCATCAACAGGTTATCCCCCCCAACACTAGCTTGTTAACTAGGTATTTCATGGTTGAGTGATCTGTAAACATCTTAAAGTGTTTTCCCAATAGGTAATGTCTGTGTTACTATAGTGCCTAAACCATAGCTATCGGGTGATCCAAGTCTCCTGTTCCTAGTTGCGCTAAAATAGCTCCAAGTGTTATTGTTGATGCATCTACATGTACATGGAATGTCTTCTCCTAGTTTGGAAATACCAATATTGGTGCGGTGACCATCTTTTCCTTTAGGGTATCCTGACCGTGTTGGCACTCGTCGTTCCATTGATACTTGGTATCCTTCCCTAACAGTTTTTCCATAGGTGTTGTAATCTGCACGTAGCCTTTGATGAATTTCCTGTAGTATCCTGTATGTCCTAACGTTTCTCTTAGTTGGCAAACTGTTTTTGGTGCTGGTAGGTTAACAATGACTGCGATTTTGGCCAGATCCACTAGTAAACCCTTTTTGCATACTATGTGTCCTAGTAGTATCCCAAATGGTGTTCCAAATATGCATTTCTTAATATTTAGTGATATCTGGAACTATCTGCATCATTCTAGCATCAGGCGTAAAACTTCCACATGGTTTTTTAACAGGCTATAAACCGTCCAATCATCCAGGTATACTTCGAGAAATTGGTGGATGAATTCCTTAAATGTTACGATCACCACTCTGGAGAATATCGCAGGTGCATTCTTCAGTCTGAATGACATGACTGTGTACTGATAAGATCCCCATTATGTCGTAAATGTGGTCTTGTGTCTATCCTCTTGTGCTATCTTAATCTGATGATATCTTGAGAATCCATCGGTGAATGAATAGGATTTGTGTCCTCCTATGTTCTCGAGTACTTCATCCATGAATGGTGTGGGAAATGGGTCGTGTAAGCATGCATCATTCAACTTCCTCAAGTCGATGCATATCCTGATCCCTCTTCTTGTTTCTTTTCCTGTACTACCATCCGGCTTATCCATTCTGATTCTTCGACTGGTTCAATGATGCTGGCCTCGAGCATCCTGTCGATCTCGTCTTTAACTTTCTGTTTGTAGATGGGGTTCAGTCTATATGGTTGTTGTTTAATGGGTCTCACATCAAGTCTGAGTGGTATCTTCATTTCTCTTAATTCTCTGACTATTCCTTTCATCTCTGTAAAGGTTGTGGGAAAAAGGTTGTTGTATTCACACAACAATTCTATAATGATTTCTAGTGTCAGTTCATCCCAGTAGTCTCAAATGATGGCCATTTTGGGCTGTTGGACGGTACCTATGTTAACCTTCTTGATATTGATTGGCACATAGATGACCTATGATTCTAAGGTTGATCCTTCCACATCTCTCTCTCCTTCGACTTCTTCGATTTGAATATCGCTCGAAAAATCTTCATCCGGTGCTTCCTCCTGTACATGGTAGCATGACAACAGTTCCTTGACTATCTGATTATTCCACTATTATACCTCTGTGATAAATTCCACTTTTGATTCTGTAATGAATATGACACCTCTAATCCATTTCAAGGTCATGTCTATGTTGGGGTTCTCATGCTCGAATGAGAAAGTGACTATAAAGTTCTGTTGGAGTGTCGCCCATGTATTGGTTCCTTTTCACATTTCCTGTTCTATATACCAATTCCCTAGTATGCCTTCTAAAGTATGAATGAAGTGGTGAGACCATTCTTTTGGTGGCATCATTTTCCATAGTGTTCTACACACCTCTATCATTTTTGTCGGTTGTTCCATATCAGTTCTATGCCGAACCTTATGTGCAGTAGTCATTTGCATTGGTACCAATCTGTGATAGTATCTTTGTGCGCACCCCACCATCTTACGGGTGTAGCCTTTAGTGATAAATATAGTGTTAATAGCCTATGGTTCTCTAATACTTCATCTTTGTATTGTGTCAAGAAAGTTTCCAAATCATTTAGCCCATGAAAACTAGGTGGTTCTCTGATTTCTGTGCCAAGCCATCTTACCGTGTGATCTATTCTTGCACAACTTCTTGTGGATACTTCATGTAGTCTTTGCTGCCAATTTTCTAACTCAGTGTCTGAGTCTGTTATGCATGAAGTAATGCTCTACCAATTGAGTAACCCATTTGTAGTTGGGTTTATATAGTCCACATCGCGCACAGTTGTTCTGTACAACTGGTCGATTTCGTCTAGATCCAGAAAAGTGGGTTTTTCGAACCTCTCGTTTTTTGATGGGTCAAGTGGGGCTATAACCTTGTAGTCTCCCGACTCAATGTCATTTTTCTAGTTTTCAAGTTAATTATGGCCTGGTTGTCAAACGCCCAATCCAGACCAAGTAACGCTGGGTAATGTGTTGTACCGTCTACTATTTCGATGACTTCAAAGTCTGCCCTAGTGCACACGCCATCCAGATCTACGGTCACTCCTTTTAGTCTACTTATTGGTAGGACTCTATGTTGATTTGCTAGTTTTAATTGAAAAATTGAGTATCCAGTGTAGGTTCTCCCATGCATTGCCATGTGGTTTTTGGTAGTACGTTCACCTCGGATCCTAGATCTAGTACAATATATCCCATGTTGAAATCCCCATTGTTAGCATTAATTCTAAATTCTCTACTTTTTCTTCTTCTTGTGTGTAGGTGGTTGACAGTTTTCAATTCTAGCTTCTGTTTCGTCTCACTGCTACATTTCTCTAGGATGTTTTGCAATACTTTGATAGATGAAGGATCACTTAACATTTTGATGTATGATTGCAAAAATTCTTTGATAGTACTTAGTTGTTCCTTAGGTTGTATTTTGTTGGTATGGTCCAGTGATGGAGGCATGTCATATTATAGAGCTTCCTTGTTCTACTGTGCAGTCAGCGCTATGTCGTCCTTCTGGAACGCTTGTCGGGATTTTGTAAAGATATCCTTTTCCTTTTGTGCATCGAACTGCTTCTTGGGGTTAGGGTTCTTATTTACCCATTGGTTCTGCGCTGGGTCTTGTCGAACTGTGTCATTTCCTATTTTTGTTCCTCCTCAAGTGACTATGTTAATGTTTCATTTGTCATCCCTTGCTTTGGCTAAAATCCATTGAACATTCTGGTTATTTTGGTTCCTTTTTTCCTGGATCTTTATGAGTAGTGTCAGACATTCCTCTGTATCATGGTCCAAAGCATGACAATACATACAGGTCACTGGTGGTAGTGGGCATTCTCATGCATAATATCCTGGTTGCTGGAAATTGTGACATGTGACTGGTCCTCTCCCACGTCTGAAACCTCCTTTGGATTGTCCTGTTCCTCTATAGGTTGCATGATCACCTTGTGGCGCGTTATATTATGGTGCTTGATTATACTGCGCAGTATTATACTAGGGTTGTGCTGGGTTGTACTATGGTTGCACATTATTATAAGGTTTTTGCATAGTGTTGTATGGTGTTGGGGCTTGAGTGAACTGTGGTGTTACCTACCCAGTCATCATTTATTCCTGTACCCTGTATGCGTCTGAGGTTCTTTCCCACATCAGCTCCATAGTTCTGCAATCTTTATCGTCATGACTGTCTGACTTGCAAAAGGTGCAATATGAGTTTGTTGGGACTATTTGGTATTTTTGCATCATCATGCAATGGCAAGGGTTGTGACCCAGTTTCTTGCATATTTCACACCATAATCCCTCCCGTGGTAGCGGGTTTGGCATCCCTATTTCCATATACAACGCGAACGTCAGAGATTCATTTTTGTGGTATCCTTCTATCCTGCATGTGGTACACCAAACGACTTCTCGTTTTTCCTTGTTCTTATTCTGGTTAAACTGAAATGTTAAGTTCTTCAGATCTTCTTTCATTTCTTTGATAGTCGGGTTTTGTTTGTTGGTACTAATTCTCTTCCAATTGCAAGGCTGCCTATAGAGCCTCTACTTGTGTTTGAAACTTCTATTGTCGTAGTGGATATTTTAAGTTTGGCAGTAGTGAGTCGACGAACATGTGTCGATGTTGCATCTCAGTCATAAGGTATTTTAACTTCCCTTTTAATCACTTGAATCTTTGATCAATCTCCCATACCAATTCACCTAGTTTCTATCTTATCTCAATCATCTCGTTCATATACTAATTCTCTGAGCTTGGCCTTTGGAACTCATTTATTAATAGTTTCTTAGTGTCGTCTAGTGTCCTTGTCGTCCCGGGAGCACTGTTCGTGTCTAGAGTCATGTACTAGTCTAGTGCGCAGTCTCTTAGCATGATCGCTAGCTGTGCGAGTTTGGTGTTGTCATCAGTGATCTACTTTTCTTCCTAGATCTTGGCACAAATGAATAGATGTTTCTCAGGGTATTCTGCTTCTTCTCCTAGAAACTCTGGTAATATGATAGTAGGTTTGTGTCCTACCATTCTAACTACTGAACTACTTCCTCCTCCACGCGGTGTGGATAGTTGACTAAGATTACCTGAACTAGCTCCTCCACTTGTTGCTCCTTGTGTAGAAGTAATTCCTACTGTCAGACTTCCTCCGAACTTTGGTTACCTAAACGGTGGTGTTCTCTGTGGTGTATTGGTCGCACATGGGTTTATGGGTTCCACACTGAAATTGATGTGAAAGGGGTGGTTGTCATCTCCTCCCATTCTTCAGCCTCTTGTTTTCCTCTCATAGGTGGCACACAGGATTTCCTCAATCTGCTCCACATCCCGAAGATCCTCTACCTCTTCCTCATTGCTCGCCAAGCCCTCCCTTTCGGCTATGGATCTCTTCTTGTTGTTTATCTTATATTGGTAGGGTGCTCCACTACGTGTCATTCCTGATGACGCCAAGATCCACTTGATTTGATCATCATCCATCGAGATCAGGTCCAAGGGTTCCTCCTCCTTCTTCTCTTTATCCTACCCTCCTTCCACTCCTCCTCTTTCTGTCAGTACTTCCCCCCTTCCCCCATGCACGCAGGGAAGTCTAATTGTCTGATTCCATTGTCATTACACCTTTATTATATAGCAATATCTTGATAGAAGTATACAAGGATCGAATATACCTCCCTCTGGGTCCTCGTAGAAATTATTGTGCGGTTGAGATGTATGACTTTGTTGTGTCTACCGCAAACTCTATGATGAATCCTACCACAATAATGTGAAGCCAAAAGTCTATTGCGCGGGTGAATTTGTTGTTCACCTGCTGTAACTGTTGAATCTGTACTAGAGTCCAATCTAGCTGTCGAATCCAGTTCATCGAGTGATTATCTATTAACCTTAAGATCCACTCCTGTAGTAGATGGGGAAAATCACAGAAAAAGATTTCGTGTAAATCCATAAACACGTATTTATCCAAGTATCTGCGTGGTGTGATTCTATGGTTTCTATTGTCTTTTTGTGCAAATTATATCTCTTTAGTTCTCAACCAGCCCTTGATTTCTTCTCTCGTGGGGTTCCAAGGTCTCCACATTCCCTTCAAATGACTCATTACTTCTTCTATGGTTCTTGTCCACTCTATCTCATCTACTCAGTCCTATATTGTTCCTCTTAACCTGGAAATGAAACCATTTGTTGGTTTAATCGACTCTCTTTTCAGGTTATCTGAGTTATTGACCCAGGGTTCATGTCATTTGGGGTTCCAACAAAGCCTCTAACTATCAACCCTCCTGGTAAACCAGAAGGCAACGCAATGCCCAGAAGGTACTGCGCAATCTCACCTGAGATAGTTATATATGGTTGACTATATGACTCAGGTGTTTACAGTCTAGGACAAAGTAGGGGATAAAGGGTTTCTTGATTAAGGCAATGTTCTACGAACGGTTACTGTAATCTACTTGTTCCTAGGAATCGCATGCGTATAACTCAAAATATAAACAGATTCTAATAATTCATTTGGTTATTCATCAATCGTAATCATATATTGCTAAAAGAAGTTAAAGATTTGCAAACATTTAACACATTACACAGATATTACCATGGTTCACCCCTCCTGGGTTACGTCCACAAAGATTTGGCTCTTGTCTCTTTTATTATGGTATTTCTTGATTTCTTTGAGCCGCGCACTTACATTTCTCTGCAAAAGTGGGTAATATCTATGTGAGGTGAACTAGATCGCACTAGGCTCTACAACCTATGGTCTAATCCTTAGATCTACCTTCCCTCATATCTTTCTTGCTCAATAGCTTACAACACTTGGTTTATACAACTCCAAACCCTTCACGTATCGCCAACAACAATACTAGGGAAAAATCACTCAATAACAATCGTAATCCTCACAAAAACTAACCTAAAATAAACAACCCTATATGATACTTTTGTATCTATATTTATACATTTCAGGCTCTTCAACCACTTACAAAATATTACCAAAACCCTAACCCTTCTTACACTAGGTTTTTCTCCCATGCGTGTGTTGTTCTTCCTCCAGTTGTTGCTTTCCTTTGTGCATGCTTCCTTTCATTCGTGCATGCTGATATTTTGCTAGTTGTCACTTTAGTTTCCTGCACTCTTTCTTTCCCATGATCGTCCTTCTTTCCACTTCGGCCTGCTGCCAACATTAACACAATAAATCAACAATGGATTTCTATTTAAAATCAATTATGTAAATATGATTAACAAGAATTACAAAGTTTATAAAGAATGATCTGTGATTGTGAAGGACACCAATCCTCTTTAGAGCATCAACTCTTGGAGACAAAAATCCCCTTATTTTATGATCACCTACTCAAGGAAGCTACAAGACCCTACTTCTCCAAGAACCAACTTGAAAGGAAGCTCCAACCCCATGTATTCTTCAAGCCCAAACTTGAAAGGAGGCACAAAGCCTTTGTTTTGTTCAAGCACCAACTTGAAAGGAAGTTGAAAATCCTTGTTGTTCATGTTTCAACTTGTAGAGGACTATAATGTTCCCAAGCTTCTCCCTTCCACCGTCACTGGACAGTTTTACTCTGCAATATTATTCTTATGACTCTATCTCAAGTAGCATATACTCAGATATCTTCCTAATTCACACTTTCATTCTTCATTCTTATGAGTTTATATATCCTTCCAAATGGTGTGCATCATTGAACCATTGTGTCTTTTCAATGAATCAATGTGTCTTTTCATTTACAATAGATTGTATAAAACAAAATTAACCTAATCGACTTCAAATTCCTTGTATATTAATTATGTTTTTCTCTTCCTCATGTCAATCTTGTTGGGTATGTGTTATATTATTTGCAAGAGTAGTAGTGTTTGAGCGCCTGCGCCGGGCG
>JZKD02S1672757.1:640968-652186 GCA_000966675.3 Picea glauca
ATATCTATATATATCTATATCTATATATATATATATATTGGATGTGTTGAGTATTATTGTAGCAAGTATGGCTTGTGGAGTGATTCATTCCATAATGATTAATAATTGTGTTATCCTACCTTAATATTTTTCTCCACATTCTTCTGTTTATTCTCGTGTGTTTGTTTTTTTTTAAACTAGGGGTTTATCTTTCATATACTAAGGTTTAATACATAAATAGGCCCACTAGGTGGTTAGAAAAAATACTATAATAATTATGGATAGTTGTCATAGACTCAAATCATACTCATGAGAAAATATATAAACACATGAGTATCATTTTATTGAATATGTTGTTGGATCATGTTGTCATTGGTGCCAATGGTTTGATTTATTGATGTCATTGATTGGTTGATGATTGATTGATTGATGATTGATGTCAAATATGTATTGTCCCTGATGAGAATGGATAGATGTCAAGTATATGATGCATATGATGTCATGCATAGATGAATATGAATGAATGAGTTGTCTTTGATATGATGCATAGATGAAGATGGATCGATAAGTTTCCATTGATACATGATGAAGATGGATCGATGTGGTTTCCTTGATATATGATGCATAGTTTGATTGATGTAAATATGACTCATTATTGTCTTATCATGGCTGATAAGATGAACAAATGGATGAACTCCAAAGTGGTCCCCTTATGGTGAAATCCCTCACAGGAAGATGCTTTATGGTTGAATTATCCTAAAAGTATGGTTGGATAATCCATACTTATATGTGAAATAATGAGATGAAGATTATTGAAGCTATTGGTGAAACTATCCTAGGTGGATAGTGCTTGTCATGCCATTTCTGGTGGTATGTGGAATGCCACATAACTCCTCACGGTTTGAGAGTTATGGCCTTACGAATATTGGAGAACCCTCATATGTTGGCTTGAAGCCCCAAAAGGTCAAAGAAGTCAAAATGCTTGAAAAGAAGAAATCATTATTTAAATGATAAAGTAAAGTGTCAAAGTCAAGAAGGATTATTTAAATAATAAAGTGAAGTAACAAACTCAAAGAAGATTATTTAAATGATAAAGTGAGGTGACAAAGTCAAGAGGGAATATTTAAATGATAAATTAATGTAGAACTTTCTAATTATGGAAAGTGGTTAACCCTAAAATGAGGAAATAACCTAGATTTGGGTTAAGTGACCTAGAAGATGAAGAGTATAAATAAGAGGCTAGGGTCTCTTTTGAATAGTACATTTTGGGAGTACCTCTTGTGTATCCTTTGTATGTATCTCTTGAGCATGATTGAATATATATTCTGAGAAAGAGAGTGTGAGGAGGATCTCATGGACGCATCAAAGTTTTGACAATGTTTGAGATCATGATAGTGAAAGTTTCAAAAGTTAAGAAACCCTATTTTCTGAGGCGTACATGGGATTTATGTGTATAGGGTGAGTACATGTATGTAGGCTCTCTGTGAATAGGGTTCTTACATATGTGGGCTGGCTGTGTATAGGGTGTGTACATGTATGCGGGTTGTCTTTGAATAGGGTGCATACGTACGTGGGCTGGTTGTGTATAGAGTGAGTACATATTGGTAAAGCCATGTAAACTTGAGAAGATTAAGATGCAGAGGTTCCAGATTATGAGATTAAGCTCCCAGGAAGGTCCATAGTTCTCAGATACATCGGATCTATCCATTGGTTCAAAAGGTATGGTTACATGGTTGTCTTGATGGATACTCTTTCTTATTGTTTGGTGAATGCTTAAGGCATTCTTGGTATGGTTGTTATGATGTGGCTTGAGTTGGTTGATGGAGTGAGCAACACTCTTATGATTTAGTATTGATATGATGACTATAGTATACTGATTGTTTACACATGTTTGAGTAGCATTCATATTGTATAGTTGAGAAGCATGAATAAAATATTGGAGAGCTTGGATGTGTTGTGACTAGCTTGTGGTTAGTTTGGACAACAAAAGATAGAAGAGAATGTGATTGCAGGTTGCATAAGATTTGAGCATGTGAAGCAAAGAAAAAACCTGGTTGCTCAAAAGTATACGTATGTTACATTATATATTGGATGCATACATACGTTGGCTATAGTGAGCCAGGGCACACACACACGCGGGTTGCACTACTGACAGGTCGCGTACCTGTGACAGACTGATATCTATGGAGGATTGTTGCCTCATCTCAGTTGGTGCTGAGGATGTAAGCTGAGTCTTGCATATAGATTCGGTGCTCTTGTAGAGCTGTACTCTATTCAGTTGTTGTTGATAAACCCCAAGGATTGAAGTCCGTAATAAAAAGAAAATTGTACATACATCTTGTGTTCTTTGTGTTCCTAGTGGTGATGATTTGTTGATAATATATTTTTGATATATGTTGTTGATATGTGTTCACATTTAACTGGTTATAAAAGACAACAATGGTTAATGTGTTAATGGTGATTTCTAACTAATGATTTTTTTGTAAGAGGGAATTTTTGGAAAAAGATCCCTACAGTTCACCCCCCCCCCCCCTTCAATGTAGTTGGTGTGTCCAATAATTAGTATCAGAGTAGGCCTTCACTACAAGCTTAACAAGCTTGAAGGAAATCCATAGACACACAAATGGATGAAGAAGTACCAATCCTTGATGAGGAAAACTATTCTACTTGGAGAATAGAGATGAGAGTACATTTGAAGGAAATGGGAACGACTATTTGGAAGGCAGCCATTGGTGGATCAGTTTCCTTGAAGAACAAATCAAAGTTTGCAACTCAAAGGAAAGGAAAGAATAATTATGCATTGGCTATCAAGACCATTCTTAGTGGACTCTCAAGTCCTATCAAAGAGAGCATGGGACAATTCACTTCCGCCAAGGATCTATGGCTAAAGCTAGAGGAGACATATCAAAACAAGAAAGAAGATGTCGAAGATCACTCCATCAAGATCATTAAAGGTAAAGAATCTCCAACTCTTGATTGCATATGTGATGATGTTGAAGGGATTTCAAATGAAGGAAATAATCATGTGATGATGTTGGCAAAAAGGAAGATCTTGAAGACATTTCAAATGAAGGTAAAGAATCTCTACAAACCCTTGATTGCAATAGTTCAAAATGTGATGATGTTGAATTTTTCTCTAGTGAAGAAAAAAATCTAGGAACAGTTTGTATAGAAGAAATTGATTATTATCCCATGGAAAAAGTAGAAGAAAAACTATTGGAGCTTAAGGAAAATGTTGAAATAAGTCTAGACGAATATAGCTATTACCACTATTATATAGACTATATCTATCTTTTGGATCACACTAAGAAGTTTCTTAAGAAGAGTCAAAATCACATCTTGAAGTTAAAGGAAATTCTCAAGGAACAAAAGGGGAGTAATAAGACTCAAGTAGAAGAAAAGAAAGAAGAGACCACAAGACTAAAGAATGAAAAAGAAGAAAGGGAGGTAGATGATGAGATTAGCAAAAGTTTTGAAAATATTGTCCATCTCAAGACCCAAATTGAAGAAGCCAAAAGGATAGAGGAACTATTGAAGAATCAAATAAATGAAAAGGAAGAGTCATGTTGTAAGTTAGAAATTGGAATTGTTGATCTTAGAAATAAAGTGGAGAATCAAATAAATTATTTAATAGCTCACAAATGTTGAATGAGATCTTGGAAAGTCAAAGATCACCATATGATAAATCAGGTCTTGGACACAAGGGAGAAGCTACACATGTTGAAGCAAGCATATCAAAGAAGCATGAGGTAAGTCCCTCAAAGAATGAAGACAATGTTGCAAATCAACCATATACACAAGGCAAGGAAAGTTTCAAAATAACAAAGCAAGGAAGACATCAATAATCCATCCTTACACCTCAAAGAAGATGGACACCAAAGAAAAGGTATGAAAGAATTTTTCATGGTCAATGTTATTCATGTAATGAATATGGTCACAAATCTTTGGAGTGCAGATCTTATGCAAGGAGAAATGAAAGAAGATTTCATAACACCATAAGGTGTTGGAGATGTGATCAAGTAGGACACATTGTTGTTCACTGTAACACCATGAGATGCTACAGTTATAGTGGATTTGGCCACAAATCCTAGGATTGTTGGAAAACAAGAAGAGGGTCCATGATGAGAACCTCATATAGAATCACTAGAAGAAGGAATGAATTAAGGAAGGGAGACCTATTTGAAAAGATGGATGCTTAGAGCTCAAGTTCTGAGAAGTAGGGACACCTTCAGAAGTGGGTGAAGAAGACTGAGCAGCCAGAGAAAAATGGAAGACTTAAGGGAAGCTCTAGTGAGTCACCTACTAAATCATACACGGGTGACAGTGGTATCAATCACATACATACACAGACTGACCTTCAATAGGTCGCGTACATACGTGAGTTGTTGTGCAGCAGGCCGCTTATATGTGGTGAAGCCTAGGGAAAAGGTCTATGCACAGGGGTTGTAGCTTGATGGTATGGTATAACTCTATGATGCAAGGTCTAACATAGTTTATTGCAGGTTCTGACATTGTTTGCACCAAGTTCTCATGATTACATATTGGATTATTTAAAGTAATGATATAAAATTAAAGGTCATCTTGGATGCATGACACTAACCTATGAGCATGGATTGAGACATTTTTCTGTTGAAGAACAATGTTGGTTATGACAATGATGTCAATGGTACCTTGGTTATGTAATATATATTGATGATGCTAGATAGATATGTCATTGATCTATTGAGGCACAGTACTAGTACATGTGTTGTTGGATGTTTAATATTTGTTGTAGTGAATGGAGGATTGATGTTGATCTGTTGATGTACATGGCTGATACATATTTGAGATATCTTATGATGTATTATTGGAAGCTTACTTGTTGGAAAACTTGATGCATGCATTTGGCATCTAGATGGGCTACATATGGGGATTCATCATATTGTGGTATTGGTGCATGGTGATGTACTTGCTTGGTACAAGTGGTGATACATGTTGATGTACATGTTTGGTACACTCATAGATGACATATGCTTGATGATACTACACCATTGGTATTGCTTGATTAGCACAACAATTGGTATTTATACATGATTGTGGCACTTGGTTCATGGTAGAGGTATATCATGAGTGATATGACACATTTGGCATGTTGGTAGATGCACATGGTTGGCATATTGGTAGATGCACATTCTTGGCATATTGGTGGATGCACATAGTTGGCATATTGGTAGATGCACATGTTGACATGTTGATAGAGGCATATGATTGATAGATTCCATGGATGATATCTTTTGGCACATTGCATGATGTTGATGTACATGTTTGATGTACATGGGTGTTATGCATGATGGACACAAATTTTGGTACATGATGTACTTGGTTGATATTTTACTCATGATTCTCTATTTCAATGCTGACATATCTTTTGCTTCATGATGTTTGGTATGGCATGAGTTTGATGCATGAATAGGTCCAAGGATTATCATGTAGAGAAGATAGGGGGAGACATACCCATAGGGGGAGTTATTTTTCTTCCCATGATTCTAGGAGGAGAAAAGAGCCCTATACTTGAAGAAAGATCACAGAGGCATAGTTCCAGGGGGAGTATGAGCGATGCTTCTTTAGCATTACATCAGAGTGAAATCCCTTACTCAAAAAGGGGAGAGATTATTCAGAGGAAGATCAAAGGCATTCAAGCAAAGGGAGCAACCCCAAGGGGAGAATGGCCCTTTTCCATTGATATCAAAGGGGGAGAGATAATCAAATCGATGTGATTGATGTTTATTGATGGGGAGAGATAGTCACATTGATATGTTTGATGACTATTGATGTAGAAGCATGCCTTGTCTACATGTTGACATCAATGATTGGTATTGACATCAATGTTGGTATTTCCATCAATTCCAAAGGGGGATATTGTTGGATCATGTTGTCATTGATGCCAATGGTTTGATTTATTGATGTCAAGTGATTGATTGATGATTGATGTCAAATATGTATTGTCCCTGATGAGAATGGATATATGTCAAGTATATGATGCATATGATGCCATGCATAGATGAAGATGAATCAATGAGTTGTCATTGATATGATGCATAGATGAAGATGGATCGATAAGTTGTCATTGATACATGATGAATATGGATCGATGTGGTTTCCTTGATATATAATGCATAGCTTGATTGATGTAAAGATGACTCATTATTGTCTTATCATGGTTGGTAAGATGCACAAATGGATGAACTCCAAAGTGGTCCTCTTATCGTGAAAGCCCTCATGGGAAGACGCTTTATGGTTGAGTTATCCTAGAAGTATGGTTGGAGAATCCATATTTATATGTGAAATAATGAGATGAAGATCAGTGAAGCTGTTGGTGAAACTATCCTAGATGGATAGTGCTTTTCATGCCATTTCCGGTGGTATGTGGAATGTCACATAAATCCTCATGGTTTGAGAGTTATGGCCTTGCAAATATTGGAGGACCCTCATATGTTGGCTTGAAGCTCAAAAAGGTCAAATAAGTTAAAATGATTGAAAAGAAGAGAACGTACGAGAGTGTACAAGAGAAACACTGTTGGAAGTGTTGGAATCCTTAAGAGACTCCTAGAATTATTGAACATTTTGAGGAAGGAAGGCTTTGCAAGAATGCATCGACAAAGGAAAGGAGATGCCTTAAGATGCTTAGAAGGGATAAGGGAGAAGCCGTTGAAAATCTTAGCCGAGTGCAAGGAGTGCGAGGAGGAGACTGTAAGTCCATATTACAGCTCAGTGAAGAGTGTAAGCTTCCAGGAGGGAAAGAGAACATTCACTGAAGGATGTAGAGGAACAGTGAACCTTGAAGGTTTTCAAGCCAAGCAAAGTCACAGAAGTGCTTGTGTAGAACTCTGTAAGGAGTGGAGAAGAGTTTGAGAATAGCTTAAGTATCGAAAGAGAAATTTGCAGTAAGTGTGAAAAGAATTCGAGGACTTGCCAAAGTCCCGAAGGCCATGAAATTAGTCCATTGTCCAGATAGACAGGTGGAAGTAGATCCGAGAGTTCGAGGATTCAGACTTCGGAAGAGTTGCAAGGAGCACAATTCAAACTTTGTGAAGGGAAAAGTGTGGAGTAATTCTGGACCATTGGATCCAGGAGGATGTGTGGTGGAGATCTACGTATTTCATAGGAAGAAACCTTCAGAGGAAAATTCAAGGAGGGGAATACCTGAAGATCTGAGAGCCAAAGGAATCTTGGTCGTCCATGAGATAGGACGTGTGGCGAGCAATCAACACTTCATTGATTCTTAAATCGGGAGTTGGGGGAAGAAAGGACTTGTGAAGTAGGAACTCGTGATTTAATCTCAATCATCGATCGCAAGGAGAATGTGGACCGTAGATTTGGTTCCAGAGAAATCGTCGATTTGGGAATCGGGGAAAAGGGAGTAAACAACTCGTGAAAGCTCCAAAACATGGAGTCGTGAAGGGAGCTGGCCCATGGTTTGTATCTCGTGGTCACAATAAGGAATTATCCTAGCATAGAGAGCTAATTTCATTGGCATCAAGAGTTGAAAAGAGCTAAGGAGAGGGTCCGCAGTTGCCACACAACCTACACCGAGAAGGAAGAAGGGCTTGTGTCAAGTTAAATTGGTTCCCATTAGGATCCTGATGAGCCATTCGGTTCGGTGACTTGAACGATCCTAGACCGGGAGGTTGAGAAGCCCCTTTGGAGGGAAGATCCGGGGGGGGGGGGGCTGCGCCAGGAGTGGTATCAAAGCTAATGCAGAATTGATTTATGTAGGTAAGGGAGACATAGCGTGATACTCTATTGAAGTTGTTACAAGGTGTGCAATATATGATAAAAAACCAGGTGGGTTGTAGTTGAATCAAGATGGTTGTTGGAAGTTATGGGCACAGTTGGGGAGAAGTCTTCTCGCTAAAAACAAAGCAGAGATAGACAAGGATCTTAGTGAAATCCAAGCCTAAATGGAGACACTAGCATTGAACATGCTGCAGGAGGGAAGGGTGCATTGGAGATATGAATGGCCCTTGAAGAGGACAACTAAGTGGCCTCTTCAAAATTTGTTGGCCATAGGGTAGAAACAGGTGCTAAAAAAATGGTTGAGGCATGCTGAAAACCTCAGTGACAAGGGAAAGAGATCTAGCAAGGGTCTCGTAGGTTGCCAGGTGGGTAATAAGAAGGGATCAATGGATCTTGAAAACTGCCAAGAGGGGACAGGAGACATCCCAAATTTCCAAGTGGGAAATGGAGAAGATATGAACTCAGTTGAGATTTCATGTCAGCAAGGGGTGTTAACAGATGAACAGGAGGCAAAATAAATACCTCACTCAGGAGAAGATTCATGTGGAACTATAAGCCGTGTGAATGAAGATGATGACAAGTTGGGAAATTTCATCACCAAGGAGGATGACCAGAGTGTTTTTTTCAATGGAGGAGTCGAGATATTCCTACCAAACAGCTGAGGAGAGGCTAGCATAGACATTGTAGTTGAAACTGAAGGACAACAAGTTGAGACTGTCATGGAGAAGGAGGAGCAAATACTGAAATTTGTCCCAACCGAGGAGCACCCAATTGAGTTACTCACTCAATGGGAAATGGATTTGAAGGCACTAGAGGATTGGTTGGGAAATCTAGAACCAGAAGGTGGCTTCCAAGAGATGGATATTGCATATGAAGCACACCAGCACAAGTTGCAGCTGGAGGAAGCTGGAGTTGAACCAACACAAGAGAACCTGGAAGGAGTCAATATGTCAGAAGTAATAGTTGAGCATCATCTTAGTGATGAGAAGTCTGTAGGAGTGGAAGCTGCAACAGAGTGGCAATATAAGTCCACAAGAGATGAAGAAGAGAACTTGGGAGATTGATGTGATCTACCCATCGATAAGGAAGAAGTGAAGAAAATTAGTCTGCAAAGGAAGAGCTATCCAATGGAGTAGCTGGACAAGGTAGTTGAGGAGATAAGGCGGTTGATGTTGGGGTCATTAGAGGAAGCATTCAGCAAGGGGAAGTTGAAAAAAAGGAAACCTACACGAGCAGGGAGGATGATGCAGCAGTAGCAGCAAGGTAGAGGAGCAGAAAGACAACTCCAAGAAAAAGTTTGGGATCCAAGAGGATTTCAGTCGAGCTAGAAAGATCATGAGTAGGAGCTCATGATTTTCCTAGACATGGAGTATGATGCAGGAGAATCACTCCACCTCACCATGCACCAGCTGATTAACATGCATGGTGCACATTCAAGGAAGGGAGAGGTGTCGCCCTCTCATTTTGCCTCGAGAATCAAAAGTGTGATCCAGGAATTTAATGATGACAAGATGGAAGAGACAAGTTGTGCTTTCGCACAAGCTGGAGATAAGGTCACCATTAAGTGGTTGACGGTAGGAGGGATCTGCATCCGATTTGGAGCAGATTTCCATCATTGTAATTTACCCATTAGACATGCATTTTGAATGGTGATTTGACACCACTAGTTTAGCTTAGAGGGAAGTTCGTCGAGCCCCTCCTGTAAAAATCTTTGTATTGTTACCAAGTAGAGGTTGTTGGGATTTGATGAGAAAAACCACTGTAATCCAAGTAGAGAGGTGGTTGTAGGCATGTGCATAGGATATATGGAGAAAAACTCAGAGAGTCGAGACTCAGTTGTAGCTCAAACTCCTATATTGTAATGAACATTCTACCATTAATAGAAAATGAAATTTTTTCTTGTTATCAATTTCTGTGTAATGGATATTTCGTGTTGAATGTCATGTGTATCCCTTTGAATTGCATATGAATGTTAGAAATCATATGTAGGGATAGAGATACAGTTTTCAATCTGTGAGTGTGTCAGGTTAGGTCTGGTTCTCTAGGTTAAGTGCAAGGAATGTGCGACAGAGGGTGGAAGCTCTGTGAGATGATGCAAGGAGTGCATGTCTAAACTCAATGGAGTCAGGAGAGAAACTTCCAAGAGGGCATATAATATTAATTCAAAGACTCAGGAGGAAATTTCAAGGTGGTTAAGTACCTTGGAAGGAAAGATTGTGTAGGAGGAATCACAAATCAGAGTCACTGAACACTCTGAAACACTCTCCCAGGAGGGCATAGAGAAAGTACGAGAGCGTACAAGAGAAACACTACTGGAAGTGTTGGAAATCGTAAGAGAATCCAAGAATTACTGAACATTATGAAGAAGGAAGGATTTGCAAGAGTGCATCGATGAAATAAATAAGATGCCTTAAGATTCTCATATAGGCTAAGGGATAAGCCATCGAAAATCTTAGTCGAGTGCAAGGAGTGCACCAAGGAGACTATAAGTCCATCTTACAACTCAATGAAGGGTGTAAGATTTTAGGAGGGAAAGAGAACGTTCACTGAAGGACATAGAGGAACAGTAAACCTTGAAGGTTTTCAAGTGGAGCAAAGTTGTAGAAGTGTCTGCGTAGAACTCTGCAAGGAGTGCAGAAGAGTTTGAGAACAACTTAAGTCTCGAAAGAGAAATTTGCACTAAATGTGCAAAGGAGTCGAGGACTTGTCGTAGTCCCGAAGGCCATGAAATTCATCCATTGTCCAGATAGACAAGTGGAAGAAGATCCGAGAGTCTAAGGATTCAGACTTCCGAAGAGTTGCAAGGAGTGCAATTCAAACTTCATGAAGGGAGAAGTGTGGAGTAATTATGTACCATTGGATCCAAGAGGACGCATGGTAGATATCTATGCATTTTGGAGGAAGAAACCTTCGAAGGAAAATTCAAGGAGGAGAATACCCGAAGAGCTAAGAGTCGAAGCAATCTTGGTCATCCGTGAGATAGGACGTGTGGAGAGAAATCAACACTTCGCTGATTCAAAAATTGGGGGAAGCAAAGTTGGGAGAAGAAAAGACTGGTGAAGTCCAAACTCGTGATTTGATCTCAACCGTCGATCGAAATGATAACGTGGACTGTGGATTTGGTCCTAGAGAAATCATCGATTCAGGAATCGAGGAAAAGGGATTAAACAAATCGCGAAAGTTCTGACGCACAAATTCGTGAAGGGATATAGCCCATGGTTCATAGCTCATGGTCACATCAAGGAGGGAACCTAGCATAGAGAGCTAGTTCCATTGGCATTAAGAGTTGAAAAGTGCTAAGGAGAGGGTCTGTGGTTGCCACACAACCTACACCGAGAAGAAAGAAGGGTATGTGTCAAGTTAAATTGGTTCCCATTAGGAGCCCGACGAGCCATTCAGTTTGGTGACTTGAATGATTCTAGACCTAGAGGTCGAGAATCCCCTTTGGAGGGAAGAGGGGGGG
>JZKD02S1672757.1:652208-663960 GCA_000966675.3 Picea glauca
CCAGATTCCTTCCATAAGGAGTAATTGATGGTGATACCCTACCTTAAGGTTTTTCTCCACAATATTGTATATATTCTTTTGTAAATCTATTTTCTTATTTTGAAGCTAAGGGTTTATGTTTCATATACCAAGGTTTACTACATAAATAGGCCCACTAGGTAGTTAGAGAAAATAATATAATAATGAGGGTTAGTTGGCATAGACCCCAAAGAATACTTATGAGAAAGTATATATACACATGAGTACCACTGTAATGGATATGTTAGGCATTGTATTGTAGTAAGCATGATTTGTGGAGTGATTCCTTACATAATAAGTAATTTCCCTACTTTAAGGGTTTCCTGTACATTGTTGTGTCCATTATTGTGTGGATCTATTTTCTTATTATGAAGCTAAGGGTTTATATTTCATCTAAGAAGGTAGTATTAGGATCCTTCCTAGGAGTGTAATGAGTAGCTTAAGGGCCCATTAAAGTAACAATGATTTATTTATGGAGATCATTTAATGTAAAGTGGATTATTTCCACTCTAATTGTTATTATTAAATAAGGTCCGCTAGTTAGTTAACATGGAATAAATGTATTATGGCCTCATTAAAGAAGGTTGATTGGGTAATTAGAAAGTGATTATGAGTAAGGTTCTCTAGCTATCTATAAATAAGGATGGAATCCTCTTTATGGAGCATGTATTGGAGTATATTGTATTGGATCTTAGCTCGTTAGGAGGTTTCCCCATTTAAGAGGCAAGTAAGCATGATTTGATCATTCCATAAAAGCATCATTGTACGATGTCACCTTACCTTAAGGGTTTTTGGATATAATCAAGTAAAGAGGATTTTCTATCTTTTTTGAATATTTGTTTTATGATTCAAGTTCAAGGGTTAAGGATCATAACAATTCATGTTAGATCTCTTTCTTGGTCCAAAAAGGAAGTTTTTTTTCTTTTTATTTTGCAAATTTTTCAAGGGAAAATAGGGTTGTGAACTAATATTCATTTCTATAGCTTTATGTGTAGAATTTGAAGAAAATAATTGCAAATCTAAATTCCTCTTAAAAAATACCCAATTTCAAAAGAAAATCATTCCAATCATAGTCCAAGAAGTGAAGATGTTAGTGATTTAAAATCTATTATTTTAAGGTTTTTTCTATGATGACTATATGTATTACAAGCCAAATATATTTTGATAGAACACCTAGATTGTAGAGATACTAATGCCATTGGATAAAAGATTTGGGTCTTCAATTTGGTATATTATATGATATACTTCCACTTTATATTCAACTTGTTACAACCTTTACAATTTTTCCACTTCAAAACCCTAGTAGAACCAAAGAATGGCAATGTGGAGATGCATGACATAATTGATCGAACTATGTGCCCAAGTGATAACATTGTGTAATTGAGCATTAACAATGTGTAACCAAGCAATGCCATCTATGGAGAGGTTTTAGGTAACTTGTAAAGAGGTTGCAGTTTCATTTAAGGAATCTAAGGAGATTTGTATCATTGGTAAAATGTATTCTTTTGCCTGTGATGAGTACACCAGAGACATACATGCATAGTTTGATTTAGAGGAGGCTTGTGATGAATGGTATATGGACAACTATTATTTTTGGAAATACGACTACTTCTAGCTTCTCTTTTATGAATCCACTCTAATATATGAAGATAATATCATTGTGGAAAGTTAGGAGCGCGTTATGACTGCCAAGTTTTAGATTGCATAACTTCTAGTGGTAGTGATTCTTCTAGATCCACAACCAACATTTTATAGCTATGTGGATGCTCTTTTTTACATGGAGGGTTTTATTTATTTACATCCACTTGATTGTGGTGGGCATTTGGAGCACAATACCCATCCATTCATTGAGATTAAGAGACATCAATTAAGAGTCAATATGAGCACCCAGGCATGGGACATTGGTCTATGGACAAGCTTCCAAGACTACTTAAGCGTCATGGCCAAACCTTGTACGTGGGGCCATAATTTTTTAGACTACTTCAACATTGGATTCAATACCCATAAATTATACCCTAGTTTACGGTTGTACATCCTCACTACAAGAATTAAATATAACACTTTTCGAAGGGGGATGGAGTGTTGGGATATTCCCTAGGGGTGTAATGAGGGGGTGATGGACCCATTAGAGTAATAATAGTGTAGCTAAGGTGGAAAATCAATGTAAGGTGGACTAGGACCACTATTTTTTTATAATTAAATAAGACCCACTAGTTAATTAACATGGAATAAATGTAATGTGACCTCATTAAAGATGGTCCACTAGGTAGTTAGCAAGTGGTTATGAGTAGGGTTCTCTATCTAGCTATGAATAAGGATGGATTCCTCCTTATGGAGGATGTATTGGAGAATATTTTATTTGAGCTTATCTCATTATGAGGTTTCCCCTTGAAGAGGTAAGGGAACATTAGTTAATAATTCTGTAAAAGGATCATTGTACGGTGTTTCCCTACCTCACGGGTTTTTGGATATAATCAGGTAAAGGGGAATTTTTATCTTTTTTGAATATATTTTTTGTGATTAAAGTTTAAAGGTTAAGGATCATAACAGTTGTTGTCACAATTATAATCTTTTTACCATATATTTTTATGTAAGAACCATTTTTTAACCTTGTGTTGTCCCCAATTTTTGGCATCGACTTGATATTTTGTTTAGATTGACCCTTGGAAGGTATGTTGGAGTTTTACAGGATCAAATTAATTTTTATTGGTATTTTTTTAATGGTGCCAACACCTTTCCAAATTTTAGGTAAATAATTCTCAATTGGCATATAGTGTTAGGTCTCTTACCCTGGTTTTTGCATTATTAACCTTATTATGCATTTTTATGCCTTTGAACATGTTGAGTTGTTGCATTAAACTGTCCAAATATATTGTTGACTACAACTTGTACAATAATGTCTATCTATCATGGGTTTCCCTAGTTGGCACCTCACTTTCCATTTTGGAGCCAATGATGAGTTTTCTCATATGCCCAAGAGTCATGTTATCCCTACCATGACTTTGAGTAGAATTCACATGATTCTCTCTTTTCTATTTCTTGGTGTTTTCCTAAGGAACTCTCATTTTAATTTCTGATTTGATTTTTCTTTGATTATAGTTGCTTGCACTTTTTTTCTTATTGCTTTATTACAATTTTCTTCATTTTTCTCCTTTCCATTGCATTATCAATTATTGCTATCCATTGCATCTTATTCTTTTACATTTCAAACCTGCTCCACCCTGGAGGAGACATATTCATGAGTGTTAATATCTTGCACATTTCCTTTTGCTTTATTTTGCATAAGTTTGTTCCACACACTTAGAACATAATTAATTGCATTGAGACACTCATCTCCTCCACTATATTATGTCATTGTTTTATTCTTTTTTGTAGGGATCATAATATAAAAAAGACAAAAAATCAAATATTTATAAAAAAAGAGAGGGGGGAATATATTTATGATTCATTTATAGAAGTTTGGAAGTAGTAAGTTAGTATCACCCTTGAACATAACACATGTTTTGAGTCATATCTTTATTTTTTGGTTTTAGTATCATTGTTGTAGTCTGAGGGAAAGTACAAGAAGTTACCAGTAGATCCTTACACATAGCAACATGTATTATAGTATCATATACAAGCACACATAGAGACACATGAAAGCATACACAAGTAGTGGGAGAACCATCAAATTCACTTTATTATGTAGATTAAATATCCTATATCTATCTCTTTATCTTTTATATAGCCACATGTGTGTGTGTGTGTGTGTGTGTGCGTGCGCGTGCATGTTGTTCTAGGCACCAACAACCCTCCTTTTCTCATAGTTTTTGCTTGAAAAGTCCTCGCCCAAGAAAATGGAGCCCCTTTGTTCTCTTCTTTGAAAACTTATTGACTTGAGTTTTTTCCTCAACAATTCAGTGTGGTTTCTCC
Organism: Picea glauca; assembly: GCA_000966675.3. NCBI lineage: Eukaryota > Viridiplantae > Streptophyta > Pinopsida > Pinales > Pinaceae > Picea > Picea glauca. Next base: position 656,139 of record JZKD02S1672757.1, read on the forward strand.
TCCCTCTCTAAGCAAGGCACCTTAACTTTCATAGTTTGGTTGATTTTGCAATTTTGACTTTGGACACTTGAGAAAAAATTTGAAGATGATTTTTTCTGATGAGTTAGTATAATCTCCACTACTGTACACTAGAGGAGTTCCCATCAAATCCTCTGGTGTACATCAGAGGAGTTATCTTAAAATGATCCAATACTCACTGAATCACTTCCCTTGAATTGTCCTGAAACCTTAAGTTTTTACCATGTAACTTTATTCCAACTCCTTTGGTTTGACCGGAGGAGTTCGTATAAAATCCTCCGGTCAAACCTGAGGAGTTTCTATCTTACCCTTTGATTAACACTGATACACTTCATATCAAGTCCTCTGGTATACACTGGGGACTTCCCATAAACATTTATGATACGACCATTTAAGCCTCTGATCGCATTTATTTCCCATTTGATTATAAAAGGGGAACTTTCCCTATCATCTAGCCATAGTTTTTATCAAATCACTTGCAAAGGATGAGTGAGGTAGAAGGCACCAAAGTAAGCGTATCAAGGGAGTGAAATCATCACGATGTCGAGTTACCCTTATCCTCATTCTATTTACCACCATTTATTCCCTACGCATTCATTCTCTTTGGAATGTTAGGGATAGGGTTTCTATTTTTAGACTATATTATTTGGTTTCCAACTGCCTCCTCAAACACTCCCCCTTTCGTCGTATTTCTCTCACTTATCTCACTGGGACACCCTCTCCCTTTCCCTAAATACCTAAGAAACTAGAACATATCCTCCCACCTCATCTTGATTCCCAGCTAAACCTTATCCCATCAAGACTGGCTTAACTATCACTTGCTACCGAATACCAAAATTGATCAAGGAAAAACCCTCAATGTATTTCCCTCAAGATGAAATATTTGTAAAAATTCATTCTTGTGTCGACCGAACCACTCAAACCATATCTTCTCCTTGTCACATTCCTATCTATCGGGGTTGATGCCAAGATTAGAAAAAATCTAACCCAAAACCTCTTGAACAAAACCGTAATCAATGGGAAGACACCATGTCTGGGGTTTAGCGAGTATCTCTCCCATAGTTGAAGCCCCTCAGAACTTGTAACCCAATTGTACACAACCTCATAATTCTTGAACTCAATCTCCCAAATCTAAAACTCGATCAAGCTCTAATAAGCCACTTCTAAGAAGGAAAAGGAAAAATGGAGACTATTACACAAATTTCTTCGTTCCACTCAGAGTTTTTTACATAAAGTCCTCCAGTTTTACCATAGGATTTAACATGAACCGTGTCAGTTATCTCCACAAGATTTGATTTTAAGTTTATAAGTTCAATCAAGTACTTGACGTAATTTTTTTCAATGGCAATTGTCACACTTAGCACCAATCACTCTAATTTGATCCAAGACTTTTACATGAATTTTACCACTGTGTTCGAAGGTTTTAGAAGGAACTCATCCAATGTAAACCAAACCTCTTCATACTAATTGCCTCGGTTTCCATGCTTATCCACTGGTTACATAAAGTTTTATGATGTGCTTGAAAGACTTAGCACAAATTGTTTTGGTGTACACTAGGGTTTCTCACACTAATTCCTCTGATAGATATAATAACCTATCAGCATACTTGATATTAACTCCTCTGATAGCCATCATATTAGTTTGTACGAACTGCTTCGGTTTCAAGCCTTTTCACCTTTTGTCGAGATAACCCTAATCTAATCAACCTAGATTTGGCTCTTTCCTTTTCACTAAGGCTTAAACATCCATAATTCCTTCTATTATACTCTCATTGTCTGATGAAAACCTCCCATATAGCTTCAACACAAGTGACTTCTTGGGTATTTCACATGCGATACTTAGATGAAATTTATTTTTGTGTATATGTATATAATTTCTAGTTTTGTCTTTGAATTTATTTCATATTTTCCTTGCAGATTCAAATATGTCTCTTAGGAGAACCTATAGCCTCATTTCTACCCAAAGACTTAGCCAAGTGTTATCATCTCGATAAGGGGACCAAGAAGCTAGAAAACGAATGCCTTGGTGAGTTAAAGCATATATCCAAAGATATATGACACATCTGGTACAAGCCAATTAAGTAGTTCAAGCTCAAACCCACTGGAATACACCCTACGACCACACTAATAAATTCTTATCAATACATGGTGGCCATGCTATGAAAGTCGTACATATATTCAGATGCCATCAAATTCCCCATATCATATATGCCATTGATTTACTATTGTGTAGACTGTTATCGCACAATCTGTACTTGCCCAAAGCCCAAGGAAAGTGGATGCAAGATTGGCATAACAGAGGGTGACCTATCACTGTCACCTTAATAGGAAACCCCTTTATATTTAGGAGTATGTCAAAGTACCCTAGGTGTTGTTTGATCTCCTTCTTTAACTACTTCTTGGGCTAACCCAAGTTCAGATCTAAACAAGCTTCCAACAAAGCCCTCCAAAACTATCGTCCTCCTGGTAAATCAGAAGGAAACACATCACACAGAGTGTACTGCGTAGTATCACATGAGATAGTTGTATGGGTGAATACAATACTTAGATGTTTGCATTATAATAAAGAGAGGGGATCTGGGATTGCAATTCATCTTCTTAAGCCTTGATTTGGTGGTTCCTTCTATTACTCTTAAGACCCATTCATCTATTATGTGTATGCATGCATTCTGACAAATATAACATATGAAAAATTTCACAGAATTATTCATTCATCAACTATCTACTTACATAAATTAATTATGCAATAAACGCATCACATAACACCAGTTTTACCATGGTTCACCCCCTCCTAGGCTACGTCCACAAAGATCTAGTTTCTCAAGATCATTTATTATGGTTTTGTAATAAATGGCGTTGCACACACTGCAACTCCATTCATACAATCACATAACAGACTCCATGACCTTTATGAGGCTAACTATATTGCACTAGGCTCTTCAGCCTGCGATCTAACCTTCAAGGTCTAGCTACCTTTCTCCCCTACAACTCAACAACTTACAAAAATGGTATTCAGTCTTACAATAGTTTTCTTGACTGAACAGACCAAAACTTAGAGACCCCAACCTAGACCTCCTAGGTACTTATTTATACTAGTTTTTTAGCTCATCATCCATTACAATATCCTACAAAACCCTAACCCTAATGTGGTTAGGTTTTTATGTATGCACGTCTTGCATGATTTTCTCACACGTGCTGCTTTTCCTTCCCATTGTCTTTTTCCAATTTTGGGTTTTATCCTCTAAAAATAGTATTTCCTTAATACAGTCCTGCACCCAAAAGGCCCCCAACACTGACATGTGGCTCGTCCTAAGCCACCTAGGAATTGTGCATTCCTTGAAAAACCTTTTCTAGGCTGTGAAACTTCTCTACAAGTTTCCTTTCTCTTTCCTTGACCTGTGTGGCTCTTCCTATCAGTGCATCTACTGACTGTGTTGTGATCTCCTTCTGGATCAATGCTGCGCCCTTTTTTTGTGCCTGCACCATGTTCCTCTTTTCCTCCTCCAATTGCATGATCAACTACACTACTTTCTTCTTGAGTTGTTCTACTTCTATGTATCTCTCTTGTTTCATCCTCTGTACAGTGTTCAAATTTGTTTGTAGCTTCTTCAATTCCTAATTACCTTTCAGGAACTCTGTGATGATCATCTTTTTTTGTCGATTATTTATCTCTTACATGGATAAACATAGCCCCTCCTCCTCTTTGTCCCACAATTGGATCTTCTCATCCTCATCTAGCGTTTTCTAGAGTTGCGTCGCTATGTCAAACAATCTTGTTGTTGCGCTGAATTGTTCCGCAATTGCTACCATTTGGAGTGCAACTTCTTGTTTCCTCTATTGTTGCTTCTTCAGGGAAGGATTCAATTCCATTTTCAAGCCTCTATGCTAACCTAATCTTTTCGAGGACCTGCTTTATTCCTACTAGGTCCTTTTATATTTTTCATCTCTGGTGTTGGGCTTCTTCAAAATCTTCCACTGCGCGGTCCTGCACCCTTTTTACTATGGGGTCTGCGTCATCCTCGACAATAGTGTATTCTGGTAGTTTTTTGTGTTATTTCTCCTTCTTGCACGATTCTCCTCTATGTATTATTGGCCTCTTAGGGATCCCTATCTCCTACAGGGTAGATATCGTGGGGGTTTCTTTCATTGTAGTGTCCCCCGATCCTTGTTCTTTATGTCCTATGGAAGTTTCATTTTTTGTTGCATGGTTATTCTTCTTCAGCGCACTCCCCTTCTTCTACTATGTCGAGTTCTGACTGGGTTTCCTTGACTTTGTTGACTTTTTGGGTGCAACGGTGTCCACCTTTGTACCCTTAGGCACTTCTTGAGTCAGGACTAGAATACTCCAGTCATCATGCCAATCCCTCATTGCCATTTCTATTTCATCTTTAGTGATGCAATATCTCAGTTGTATTCATTCCTTCCCTGGATCCTTGTGTGCATGGATCCACATGTTATGCCTCGTTTCTCTGAAGATGGCTATGTCCATGTATTGTGCGACCATGTCTAGAGTAATCCTAAAAGTGTTCTCAACTCTTTCTTGTATCTCGCTAAAGTACCTGGAAAAGGTACGTGTGTTAGCATTTCTATGCTTGGGGTCTAAATTACTCCTCAATGATGTGCACCACGTTGCAACCACCTATGTTCTCTAGCTACAACCAGAAGGTGGATACAACCACCTGTCCTTGCCCCATGCAACTGCCCTGAAGTAGAAGTAGAATGATGGAACCACTGTCACACTATCACTATGAGATATACCACTTTAAACCTGTACCAATAAACCTGAACCATGCATCAACCATGAATCAACCTGTACCATAAACAAGTGCATCAACCATGCACCAACCTGTACCAAACAACTTGTAATCAACCTGTAGCATAAAAAAGTGCATCCAACCATGTACCAAGTATGTACCAATCATGTGTCAATTAATCATCAACTATGACTCATCAATATGTACCAACATCATCAACTATACACCTCATGTATGTGTCAACTCATCAACTACTTGTCTCAACCATGTAACCAACGTGTACCTCAACCAAAAACCCTCAACGATATCATCATTAAAATATGATTTTAATCTTTGTAATAGACCTGGTGTATATGATCACATACCTGCAAACCTTCCTTAAATTTAACAACAAGAGACTAGCATTTTCATCAAACTTTTATTTAGTCTCACATGACTAGTTTTGGATTAGTCAACAACCCTAACTTGAAATAATCATAACTATGTACCTGTAATGAATAAATATTTGAAACAGATGCATAATGTTCTTCAATGTGTTTTATGCAATTCCTCCAGGTGTCACTACTTGGAACCTCTCATAAAACGAGTTATAGAAAAAATGGCATACCTTGCAGAATTCAGGCTTATTCTAGAGAGCGACCTTGTAGAGCATGCCCCGCACGAAATATTTTTTGAATGGATCTAAAAATGTTACAGAGAATACCAAAGAATGTAATCTAACCAATACATTTGTTCTTACTAAATTTGGATCTGTTATGAATAAGTTATGACATTTTTACCCAAAACACTTGTTTTAGACTAGTTTCAGGACTAGCCACAAACCCTATTTTCCACAGAGTGTAGCTCCAAAAATACAACGACCCACAAGATGAATTTTTTACCATAGATACTTGGATATTTTTCCTCGATGGCTTGTCAATATCACAGTCTGAATCATTCTAGAAAAAAAAATTATTGTGAAAATGGTGAGATGACCTGTAAATAACATACCTTAGAAAACATCATCAAAAGAATTTATCCTCCCTTGAATTCCGACCTTCTTTTCTTCACCTTCCCTTTTAAATTGGGCTCAGATATCCTTCTTTAGATAGATATTCAATATTCTCAAGTGTGATATAAAATGAGAGAGCCTTGGCTTTTATTTATACTCTCCATCTTTTAGGTCACTTAACCCATTTCTATGTCACTTAGCTTATTTCTAGGTCACTTAACCCATTTATAGGTCACCTAACCTATTTTCCTCATTTTTAGGGTTAACCACTTTCCATAATTAGAAATTTCTCCATTACTTTATCATTTAAATATTCCTACTTGACTTTGTCACCTCACTTTATCATTTAAATAATCTTCTTCGATTTTGTCACTTCACTTTATTATTTAAATAATCCTTCTTGACTTTGTCACTTTACTTTATCATTTAAATAATAATTTCTTCTTTGCAATATCTTTGACTTCTTTGACCTTTTGGGGATTCAAGCCAACATATGAGGGTCCTCCAACTTTGTAAGGTCATAACTCTCAAACCGTGAGGAGTTATGTGATGTTCCACATACCACCAGAAATGGCATGACATGTACTATCCATATAGAATAGAATTACCTTCAAATATATTAAAAATCATACCATTATACATGGAAAAACCTTGGGTCCATTACCCAAACCTTTGTGCTACCATACTTTCTTCAAGGGTTGACATCAATGACAACCAACCTTAAACAACAATCTCCCCCTTTGGCTTTGGCAACAATCTGATGCAATACTGAAATCATTTCATGCAATACTTAAGTCATATCACTCATGCTCCCCCTGAAACCATGCCTATGTCCTTTGCATCTCTGTGACCATTTCTCCCCCTGGAATCATGCCTCTGTCTTCTACATCTAATAAATCTCTCCCCCTTTGTCAGCAATGACAAAGGCATCTTTCCATCTGGGGCTGCTCCCCTTAACTGAATTGTCCTCTTTATGGTGCTTCCTCATGTACATATAAGACATATAAGATAAGCATTCAAAATCATTCAGTTTGGAGTATATATAACTCAGAGTGTATAGAAAAGATACTCAAATGCTTTCCGTGGAAGTGGTTTTGTAAAGATGTCTGCCACTTGTTCTTTTGTGCCCACATACTCAACTCTGATGTTCTTTTCTGCAACCTGTTCCCATAGAAAGTGATACTTGATTGGAATGTGCTTCATCTTGGAGTGCATCATTGGGTTCTTTGAGATATTGATGGCCCTTGTATTATCACAATATATTGGAATAGGCTCATCATATTCAACCTGTATATCTGTCAAATAACCTGTGTACAACATGTTGCTGCTACAATATACTCTACCTCGGTTGTAGATAGAGATACTAATGATTGTTTCTTGCTTAGCCATGATACTAAACACTCACCCAAGTATAATGTTTCTCCACTGGTGCTTTGTCAATCATCAATAAAACCCACCCAATCTGCATCTATGTAGGCAATAAGAGATAGATCCTTTCCTTTTGGATACCATAATCCAAAATCTTTTGTTCCTTTGATATATCTGAAAATTCTCTTCACTGCTAATACATGTGATTCCTTTGGTGCTTCTTGAAATCGTTCCACCTTTGTTACACATTATTTTTTTCACCCTCATGATCATTAATTGATCCGAAATCGGATCCAGGAGCCTATCAGGGCATGAAAAATGCTCAAAAATGAAAGTGCTCAGAATTCGACGAAACCAACACCATTGCGTCCGTCTCGTTTTCCTGATTCCGGCGGTATATTTATTTTCACGAATGGAGTCCGTATGGAGGAGATATCGCGATTTTACCGTCAAGTCAAACAGGAAAAAATTTGGATGTTCACTGTACGTGTCCGTACAGTCCGTACGGCCACGTGGCAGGCCGTACCATCATGCTGACATGGAAGAGGAAGGTGTGGCGCATTGTTATTGGCTGGTAGTTTTCCAATCATGTGATGACACGTGTCGTATTGGAAGCAAATGAGAAGAGGGCACGTGGCCCAATGGTTGGGCGCCACGTGTCCCTCATTTGGTTGGCTTATATATGGTTTGTA
>JZKD02S1672757.1:666201-680147 GCA_000966675.3 Picea glauca
CGGACGATTTCTGAGAGTTCGGTATATCCGTTTCAGGTGCCGTAAGTTGTGCAAGATTCTAGAGATCATGGCGAACAAGACCAGATCAGTCTAGAAGACAATCGGCAATTGTAAAGATGTACTAATAAACTTTCAAAAAGAAATCAAGAAGCCTCCCTCACAGAGAAAAGGCCCGGAGACGTAGGCAAAGTTGCCGAACTCCGTTATCAAACTTGTGCATTATGGTTTGCTGCTTTTCGTTGCATTTCAGATTTGAAAATATGTTAATGGCTGTATAATGCATTTGTTTTTCTCGCTCTTTTGTTAAGTTTCCCAATGGTCATTTAATGCATGCAAATAAAAACTCAACCATAGTCATTTCAAAAAATCATGACGGATCATTAATGATGTAAACCTATATGTTGCCTTCAGAAGGGTCAGTGGCCTGAATTCCTAAAGAAAGAAGGGAGAAGAACTTTTCCTGAGAGATGAAGTTGTGTTTTCCTTTATAAAAACCCTATTTTGGAGGATTTTCGTGGGTTGTAGCATAGCTAGGGTGTGGAAATGCCTGATTTCGTAGGCTGCACTATAGCTAGAGCACGGAATTTCTGCAGGCTGCACTATAGCTAGGTCGAGACGGCCTTCGTACGTGGGAAAAATAAGCATTTTCTCGATGCTTGTAGAAGGAGAAGCTTCTATGGTGAGGTGGCCTACAAATGGTTTGGATCTTACTCACTTTCATGAATTAGTGCGATCATCCTAACCTCATCACCTTATCCTCTTCATCTTATAAAAGGAGAGGAGCTCCCATGGAGAAGGTTAGCCAGAATTTGAGGAGTTGGTTTTGGAGCTTGGCTTTTGTAGTTAGATTTGGATTGGAATTATTAGCTTGATTAGAGTGGCTTTGAGATTTTATTTTGTCAAGATAGATGTTAGATATATAGTCTCAGAATCATTGGATCAGAGGTGTGTGGGAAGAAAGGAACTATTGGGAGGAACCTTATGACATCAAGGCATCTGGTTGTAATCTCTCTTCCTATTATTTAATATGATACAGTGGCATGTTTCTTTCCCATAGAATTATCTTTATTTTATTGCATAATTCCTTGATTATATGCATAGGGTGTCATTGAATATACTCTCTCTGCTTTCACTTTGGTTGGTTTGTGTCTCACTGCAGGATCAGTATCACAAGAGCACTGGAGCAAAACAGGAACAACAAAGACATTAGGAAGCGACATTTAAAGGTATGTCTATCGTCTTTTGTTTGGTAGTAAATTTGATCATTAGAGCCTAGGGAAAGCACCATGTCATGTTTTGATTTTTTCTAGATCTAGGTGGATCTAGGGAGATCATTTTATGTCCGCATTTACCGATTTATCCATTAATAAAATTGGCTAATCCACTGGGGAAACGAATGTTTTCCTAGTTTTCTTTGTTTTCTTGATTTGATTGCTTGGTTTCTATTTTCTGAGTCACTGGAGGATCCAACTTGACTCTCTCACTATTAAAATTCACAATAAAACCTTCTTAATTTTTAATTTTTTCCCATTTTGGAGGATTTCCGCACCCTGCTTTGAGGGACAGTGCGACGACTTAGGATTTCCGTGCCCTACCTATTTTGACAAGTGCGGAAATGCCGCGCCCTACCCATATCTGGCCCATGAAAATCAGTGATTTTCTCACCATGCTAGTCTTCCAGCCTGCAAAAATTGTGAAAGAATTTGTATTTAGTGGTTTTCCTTGCCCAGACATTGGACTTGGTTTTGTGGTGAATTTTTGGGTTTGATTATGATTTGTTTACAGTCTACTTGATATTTTTTGAGCTGCTCTTAGCCATCTTTTCTTTCTTTTCTTTTGAAAGATTTGATCTCTTCCTTTGAGTGTCTTTCAGTTACAAAGCCTTGTTTTTCTTTAGAATTGTTTAGTGAAAAGAACGCTTCTTTTTCTAAATAACTCGCAGTAAAAGAGAAAATTTGGTTGGGTTGTTTTTTCTTTGAAGTGATTTGCTATTTATTTTAGCTATCTTTGAAACAAAAATATTATTTCTTTCTTTGCATTAGATTGGGGGCATATTTTCATTTGAAGTAGTGAAATTGCATGATTTTTGGTCTTAAATTCTTAAAAAATTTCCCCCTCATGGTCGGGGGGGAGCGTGAATCATATATTGGTGTACAGTCTAATTGTCTCATTTATTGAAAATCTTAATATTAATGAGTTTAGTAAATTTTGGGACATTGTGCATCTGGGAATGATAAATGTCTTCTCCTTATCGTAGCATAGCTTTCATCGAAATGAAAAGATTGCATCTTCATTCCTTTGCATAACTTTCAAGTTGGTCAAAACACCATATTGTTCACGCCATTTTCCTCTTGAGTAACAATAGCCATAAAATAAAGCGCTTATAAAAATTGATTAGACATTTTTATTTTTCCTGGTATCAAACCTACATTAGATCAGTTGTAGGGCTTTGAAATAGGTGTGAAAGATAACTTTCCAAAGCTACAAACAAACATAGAATCTTGACTTAGGGAGCAATGAAATCCAATTATTATTTTTTGTCCTGGGAAGCCCTTCTAACACAAGGGTCAATCATGAGGTTGCATTGATACTAGTAGAGTTACTCACCTTGCTTTGTTGGTATTGATGTAGAGATTGCACGTATTATGGGGGTCGCTTGAGAGGTATACCAAGAATTATGAGTGGAATCCTTTCAAGTTGATTTCAGGCTAGATACCCTACCCTTGCATGTGGATCGGACTATCAGTTGTTTCCCCAGGAATCACTGTAGTGATTGGTAACCTTAGTGGCCTATCTCTTTATGGTATTTAAACAAGGTGACTGTGGAGGGGAAAGTCTTCACAGTACCTGCAATCGACTTTGGCCAAAATCACTCGGGCTCCTTGGAGGGTATACCCACATTTATGTGTGGGAGCTTACACTAAGGCATAAGTCCATTAAGCAGGTCGTCAACGTAACTTTTCCACCTGCTCTATCTCAGCCCCTTCTTACTTTTTTCCCACGACGTTGGATTTCATCACCAACTAGTGTGCTCATTGTGAGAAGGTTTTGTTTGTTTGCTTGCTTCCTAGATTTTTAGCATGTGTTGCTTGTTTTCCCTAGTGGACTCTAGGTTGGATCTTTGTTTTAATGGCGCCAGTTCCTGAAATGACCAATGAAGGAAACCCTGCTCCAGGGGAACCTTTTGTTTTTCCTTATTATGGAAACATTGGTCCTCCTCACATCACTACTTTGAGCCTTTCGGGTCCCACAATTGGATTACCGGTATGGTTGTTTTCCATTCAGGCAATCCTGAATGTAGTTAGTGCTTCAGTTGTAAGCACTTCCCCCCAAGAACATCAACCTAATGTTGATCCTTCACCTTCTTCACTAGTAAGATCTTCTTCACCTTCTTCAGTTGCAAGGTCTTCTTCCATTTCATCTTTTTCGCCGAGTGAAAGCTCTAAAGCTAGTAACTCGATGAATAAGAATAAGAAGAAATGAAATATTAAGAAAAAGAAAAATAAGCAAGGATCCAAACTTCCAACCACTGTGAGACACATTGGAAAACAACCAGTTACTATTAATCATGCTAGGAGTGTTGGTGATGTCAATATCACTCGAACAAACCGTAAGCCCAAGTACCCTTGTAGGCTTTTCAAGGGTATCCATCTTCTTAATAATTTCCTTGGTCTATCCAAGGTTATAGAAGCATGGTCTACACATACCTGCTAGCCCTTGTCATTAGCCTCTGAACAACATGTTGATGACTTCCCGTCAACTAGTCAAGATACCATTGGAAAAAAGAAAAGTAGAGCCAAGTTCCCGTGTATGTTATGCAAAGGGCATCATCTAACTCATCTTTTCACTCATATGGAAGAATCCACGAAATTCCTGGAAGACATGAATGTTTCACAACCTCAACTTCCAGCTGCTTATCACAAGTTTACTCTCAACCCACCTGTAGTTCATGGAATGATCAATCTGGTTCCCCCGTCAGTCAATCCGGTTGATCAAGTGGTCAATCTGGTCACATCCTTAGTTGAACCAATTGACCAAGTGGTCAATCCTATCCCATCCTTGGTCGATCCCACTCTCCTGTTAGAAAGTGAAACTCAAGCGGTCGATCATTTTCCAAGCGTCAACCCCATTCTCCCCTTGGAGAATGAAACCCAAGTGATCGATCTGATCTCATCATCGGTCGATCCTACTCTCCCGCTTGAGAGTAAACCCGATACTACCCATGTTTTTCTTGTTAATATAGAATCTACCATGCCGGGGGGTATTCCTCCTTCTCCCTTGGAACCTCCTCCAAGTAATGAGGCCATCCGTTTTAATTGGGGTGTGCTAACTGGACCTCGTCTTCCCTCTCACATTTATTTCTAGATTACAGTGAAGGTTTGTGGTTGGGACGTTCCTCAAACATTGATAGATGAAGGTGTGTCCATTATCATTTTTTCCTCTTTTTCTTGGCAAGCTTTGGGTTGTCCTCAGCTTGCCTCAGTTATGAAGAATTTGTTATCTTTTAACAGAAGAACCAGTCAACCTTTAGGGACCCTTCCTTAGTTTCCTATAACTTTGGGAGGGAAAACTGTCTTTATTGATGTCATGGTAGTCCAAGACCCCTTGGATTTTTCTTTACTCCTTGGGAGGGATTATGTCTATGCCATGAAAACTATTGTGTCCACTCTTTTTCGCATGATATCTTTCCCTCACGATGGAAGAATGATGACTATTGATCAACTTTCATTCAACGGTCCTGACTAGATTGCCTCCCTAAATGGTTCTTATATGCAGACGGTATCGCCCCCACGACATGTTAATTATGTGGCATTATCTCCCATGACTTCAGCTTCTAATGACCTAGATCCAGTAGTTGACATGGTTATCTCTTCGATAGGGTCTTTAGAGTTTGATCTCCTTACCCCTATCACGGCCCTCGACATGTGTTCCTTCCAAAGTGTGTTTCTTCCATCAAGTGAAGATCTATTGGAGGCCATGACCAAGTTTTTTCCCTTGACATGGTGTCCTTCCAGAGCACTGTCCTCTTGGAAACCGTGATCAAGAAAATTCTCGAGCATGATTTTTTGATTTCAAGCTCATTAAAAAATGAAACCATCCTTGAGCATGGTTTTCTGATTTCAAGCTTGTTAAAAAATGAAACCAGCCTTGAGCATGTTTTTCTGATTTCAAGCTCATTAAAAAATGAAACTAGCCTTGAGCATGGTTTTGTGATTTCAAGCTCATTAAAAAATGAAACCAGCTTCGAGCATGATTTTCTGATTTCAAGCTTGTTAAAAAATGAAACCAACCATGAGGATAGTTTTTGTGTCTCTGTAGAAACCTCGTTAAAAAATGAAACAGAGCCTATGGGCATAGTTCTTGTTTCTATGTCAAGCTCATTAAAAAATGAAATAGAGGTCTAGGGATTATACCTAGAGTCCCGAGCATAGTTCTTCTCTTCTGTCAAGCTCGTTAAAAAATGAAACAACTTCCCTCTCTCTGTTGAGTCAAGTCCTTCGTCTAGTATTTGAAGCTTCCTTTCCTCCGCCTTTGTAATTGGATGAAAAAAAGATTGGGGGGCAATGTTTTCAGCCTCTGGACTTCATGTTGAAGTTGATTCGCTAGCTTCTTAAGATAGGGGCTAAGTATCGACCATACCTTTGTTATGTGTTGGGAAGTTCAAGCATAGTTTTCTATGGTTCAAACTTGTGTAAAAATGAAACCACCTACCTCAAGCATAGTTTCCTCTGGTTCAAGATTGTGTAAAAATGAAACCTCCTACCTCAAGCATAGTTCCCTCTGGTTCAATCTTGTGTAAAAAAGAAACCACCTACCTCAAGCATAGTTTCCTCTGGTTCAAGCTTGTGTAAAAATGAAACCAGGCCCAAGCATAGTTTTGTTTAGTTTTTAAGCTTGTGTAAAAATAAAATGTATCCCAAGCATAGTTTTTCTTTTGTTTTAAAGCTTGCGTAAAAATGAAAACAATCTCAAGCTTAGTCTATGTTCTTTCTCATGCTCGTAAATACATGAGAATAAGTTACCAAGATTAGTATTTATTCTTTCTCGTGCTCATAAATACATGAGAATAAGTTACAGAGCTTAGTCTTTGTTCTTTCTCGTGCTCGTAAATCAATGAGAATGTAACCGAGTATACTTTTATCACTTTTTCAGACTCGTAAAGATTATACGAAAAAGGAACCCACTGGAGTTCCCTTTAATATCTTTTCAGACTCTATAAACATGAAAAGATTTTCGAGCGACCTTGTTATTTTTATGTTCGTTAAAGTATTTGAAGAAAACATTTGTTGAGCGATAGTTTATCTCTTTTTCGGTCTCATCAAACTACTTTACAAAAAAGGAACTGAGAGAGTTCTCTTTAAGTGTTTTTCGGACTCTCTAAACATGAAAAACCCATGAGTTTTCTTTCTGTGGACTCGTTAAACAAACATATAAAGGCCCATATGGGACTGAACCACTCCTTATTAGGGTTATTTAAACATACTCCGAGGGACTCATCCGAAAGATGAGCTTAGATTTACAATCATATGTTATCCTCCTCAAGCTTGCGTAAAAATAAAGAGGTACTCGCCAGTAATGGTGGGGGAAAAATTGGGAAAGAAATGTGTATAAACCTGTATTCTATGGAAGAGTCATTTTTGAACATGACACCCTTTCACTTGCTTTGTGTTTAGGTTGGAAAACCCGTTCGTCTCTTGGTCATACTCCTTTACAAGATTACAAATTGGTCTGTGATCCCTATTGTTGAGTCAGTGTTTCTAATACAGTTGTCGTGTCATTAATATGTTCGTCAGCCATTTCTGTAGTCCTTAAGCCTTCTATTGCATCAGCCATCCCTGAGTCAGTCCTGAATCACTTGTTACAATGATCTACATCAAATCTTGTCACTTGTTTCGTGTCATTGATGGGGGATACATTAAGACCCTCTTGTGACAAGTCTTTTTTTGTCGACTTCAAATCGTTATCTGGGAATTAGACTTAGAAACTAATTGGTACCTTGGAACTCACATGCCTTAATGGAAGGTTTCCTCTCTTTCGACAGTGGGTTTTCATTATTGATCCCTGATCAGAAGATTCCCCCGAGTGTTCGACTTCATCTCATTAATTCACATTCGTTGGATTGTACTAGTGTACCTTCAGATTCATTGACATTAATGGTGATTTCCCTCACACTTGTTAACGGTATACACTAATGACCGGTAATCAAGTGGTTTCTACCATGTTCGACTTCAGCACAGGTATTCACATGGTTAGATTCATACTATAGAGTGGTGGAGATGAAGACCCTGAATATTTTCCAAACAAATTTAGGTTGCATTGGAGTATATTCAGTTTGTACTGTTGCATAGATCCACATTGTATGTCTCATGGATATGTTCAAATTTGAGTCTTTAACACATAGATCTATAGTGTACTTTTGGTGGCTATGTTCATATTTGAGTCATAATGGCATGGATCCATGGTGTATGTTTGGTGGCCATGACCTGTATTACTTGACATGGATCTTCGCATGTTAGTATTTATGCTTTGAGTCATTTGTATTCTGAGTATGGGAATGCCTACCTCAGTGATGATATATTATTGTACTATATTTCCTTGTTTGTTGGCAGGTTTCCGACCGATTGTTCTGTGTTCCCTACACACACTCAACAAAGTATTTCAGCTATCACTCTGTTCTAACTTCATACTTTGGGGGGATATCTGTTACACATTATTTTCGTCACCCTGATGATCATTAATGATGTAAACCTATTTGTTGCCTTCAGAAGGGTCAGTGGCCTGAATTCCTAAAGAAAGAAGGGAGAAGAACGTTTCCTAAGAGATGAAGTTGTGTTTCCTTTGTAAAAACCCTATTTTGGAGGATTTCCACGGGCTGCAACATAGCTAGGTTGCAGAAATACTTGATTTCTGCAGGCTTCACTATAGCTAGGGCATGGAATTTTCGCAGACTGCACTATATCTAGGTCGCGACAATGTTCATACGTGGGAAAAATAAGCATTTTCTTGATGCTTCTAGGAGAAGCTTCTATGGTGAGGTTGCCTCTGAATGGTTTGGATCTTACTCACTTTCATGATTTAGTGGGATCATCCTAACCTCCTCACATTATCCTCTTCAACTTATAAAAATGAGAGGAGCTCTCATGGAGAAGGTTAGCTTGAATTTGAGGAGTTGGTTTTGGAGCTTGGCTTTTGTAGTTGGATTTGGCTTCAAATTATTAGATTGGTTAGAGTGGCTTTGATCTTTTCTTTTGTCAAGATAGATGGCAGATATATAGTCTCAGAATCCTTGGATCAGAAGTGTGTGGGAAGAAAGGCACTGTTGGGAGGAACCTTACGACATCAAGGAATCCAATTCTAATCTCTCTTCCTATTATTTAATATGATATAGTGGCATGTTTCTTTCCCATAGAATTATCTTTATTTTATTGCATAATTCCTTGATCATATGCATAGATTGTCATTGAATATACTCTCTTTTCTTTCACTTTGGTTGGTTTGTGTCTCACTGCAGGATCAGTATCACAAGAGCACCGGAGCGAAACAAGAACAACAAAGACATAAGGAAGCAACATTTAAAGGTATGTCTATCTTCTTTTATTTGGTAGTAAATTTGATGATTAGAGCCTAGGGAAAGCGTCGTGTCCTGTCGTGTTTTATTCTAGATCTAGGTGGATCTAGGGAGATCAGTTTATGTCCACATTTACCGATTTACCCATTAACAACCTTTCCAACTGCTTGCATTACATCTGATCTGGATGTTGTCACATATAGTAGATTTCCAATCATCAACCTATATTTCCTCTGATCTGTAGACTTTGAATAATCATATTTCCTTAACTTGCAACTGGTTTGCATGGGAGTGATAACTAGTTTGCAATCTTCCATTCCAAACCTCTTTAGAATTTATCTGATATCCTTGGTTTGAGAAATAAAAATTCCTTGGTTTCTTTGACGTATATGAAGTCCCATAAAGAAGGATAGTTCTCCAAGTAATGACATTTCAAATTCATCCTGCATATCCTTTGCAAATTTCTGGTTTAACCTGTCATCATCACTACCAAAAATAATATCATCAACATAAACTTCAATTAATAAAATATTACCTTGAATTACCTTGATGTAGAGGTTGTTGTCTGCACTTCCTTTTCTGAACCCTGCCTACTGTAGATATTTATCCAGTCTAGATTACCATTCTCTAGGAGCTTGTTTTAGACCATACAAGGCCTTCTTTAATTTGCACACATATTCTACATTCTCTGACAACTGAAATCCTTCTTGTTGTTCAATGTAGACTTCTTCTTTAAGTTCTCATTCAGAAAAGTTGATTTTACATCCATCTTATACAATTTAATATTTTTGGAGCATGCATAAGCTAAAATCAATTGGATTTCTCTATTCTGGCAACTAGGGAAAATGTCTCTTCAAAGTCGATTCCTTCAACCTGTGCATATCCTTTACATACCAATCTAGCTTTGTTCCTTGTAACTTGTCCATCTTCGTTCAATTTATTCCTGTATACCCACTTTGTGTGATCACATTCTTATCCTTTAGTCTTGGAACCAATTCCCAAGTGTCATTTTTCTCTATTTGATCCAATTCTTCATCCATGGCCTTGTTCCAAAATTCATCCTTGTTGGCCTCTTAAAAATAGGTTGTTTCAATCGTAGATGTGAGTGCTAAGTGTGTTTGTTCTGGTGAACAGATTCTTCTTCTAGTCTCAACTCCTGCATCTTTGTTTCCCATAATTTGATCTGAAGGATGATTGTTCTGTACTTGTGTTCTAGGTGTCTTTAGAGGCACTTGCTGAACTTTCTCTTCTGCTTCTGTTGGATTCTCTTCATCTTCCTCTTCTACTTCCTTTTCATATTTTGCTTCTATTTCTTCAAAAAGTTGTTCCATTGATTCATTTTCTTCTTCCTTTGATTTTGGTCTGCCTATTTCATCAATTGTTTCGTTGATGCTTTCTACAACTTTATTCAATCTCAGATTGTAACACTTATATGATTTCCTTGTACTTGAGTAACCAACAAGTACTCCTTTGTCCACACAAGAGTCAAACTTTCTCATTTTGCCATCTTCTCTTTTGATGTAGCATTTGCTTCCAAAAACTCTGAAGTGCTTCACATTTGTTGGTCTTCCTTTCAATAGCTCGTAGGGAGTTTTGTCAGTGTTGTTTCTGAGCATTACTCTGTTTTGAATGTGAAATGTTGTATGAACTGGATGTATCCAAAATATATCTATCAATTTGGAATCCATTAGCATTGTTCGATCCATTTACTGTACTGTCATGTTATTTCTTTCAACAACTCCATTATGTTGAGGTGTCCTAGCAACAGAGAATTGCCTTTTTATTCCATGATTGTTGCAGTAGTCCATAAATTCCTTTGAAGTGAACTCTCCTCTAGTATCAGATCTCAAGCATTTGATTTTTAAATCCATTTCATTTTCAACCATTTCCTTGTAGATATTGAAGTTTTCAAAAGCTTCTGACTTATTCTTGAGAAAGCAAACTATAGTCATTCTTGTATAATCATCAACTAATAACATAAAGTATTTCTCACATTCTAAATCTTTTGTTGTAGTTGGTCCAACTAGATCAGTATGCACAATTTTCAGTGGTCTTGTCATTGAATATTCCTTTGATTTGAACCTGGTCTTGGTTTTCTTTCCTTGCTGACAATGCTTGCATAAAGTGTTGGTTGGTTTCGTGATCTAGAGAATTTCTCTAGTTGCTTCTCTTCTATTGACTTTGACAAGGTTATCAAAAGGTATGTGACCCATTATTTTGTGCCATATCCAAATTTCATCTTCCTTTCATAGACAACACTTTTCATTTCCAATTTCACTTAATACATATATGTTGCTTGAATTTCTGGCAACTGTAGAAATCAATTTTTCTGAACCTTCTTTTCTTATCTCGCACTTTTGTGAATCAAAAGTAACTTTATGACCTTGGTCACACATTTGACTCACACTTAGAATATTATGTTTCATCTCTTCTACTAGTAGAGCATTTTCTACCTTGGTATTCTTGCTCCCAATTCTGACTGTGCCTTTTCCAATGATTTTATCTGAATCATCATTTCCAAAGGAGTCTGATCCATCTCTTTCCTTTTGTAATGTAACAAACCTGTCTCTATCACCTGGTCATGTGTTTTGAACAACCACTGTCAACATACCAACCACGTTTCTTCTGCTTAGCTTGTAAAGCGAGTGTTCATTCTTCATTTGTATATTGATCCTGCTTTCTTATCCATGTCCTTTTCTGAGGTTCCTATCTGTAACTATTGTTATTTTGTTGTAGTTCTCTAGGAGGGACTGTCATTTTGCAATATTTGGCCATCTGTCCAAAATTGTTACATTTGTAACATTCCACTTCAGTGCTCAAAGATTCAAACCTATTGTAACTTCTTCTCTTTGTTTCACTAGGCCTTCTTGGATAACTCCTTTGTGTATGACTTTCAATGTTGTTTGTGTTCTTGTTGTTAGCTCTACAATTCACAACTTTATGTCCAAAATTATTACATGCATAACATAAACCAAAAAAGAAAGTTTGATAATTGGGAGTTGAAGATCTTCTGAAAGGAGGTACTCTTATAAATTCTTCTTCTTCCTGAGGCCTATCTATCGATTGTTGATTCTAAAATCTGAATCTTCTTGGTGGAGGAGTGTCTCTGTAATGTTCCTTGTAGATATTCCTATCCCTCTTGATTGCTTCTTCATAGCTTTTTGGATATGTTTCTTGGTCTTTTGTTTTGGAGCTTGATCCTTTTTATATCTGATTGTATCCAAGTCTGGACTTGTCATGATGAGATTTTTGACTATTAATAATGTAATCCAAAACTTTTGAGTTGCTCTGCATATTTTTATTTTGAATATCCTTTCTTAATGTGACAATGTCGGCTTCCAAATTTCCAGTGATCTTGTCTTTTTCTTCTAGTTGTTATTTGAGTGCTTCTTCAATTATTTTATCTTCTTCTATTTGAACCTTCAAATTTGTGTTCATTTGTTCTAGTTCTTGAGTGTCTTCTTTATTGTCTAGTTCTTCTTGTAGTTTCTTGTTTTTATTATTTTCTCTTCTAATAACTTCTATGGCACACATTAATTCCTCTCCGTAGTCAACTTCTGCCTCTTCAATTTATTCTTCGACTTGTTCATATTCTTCTTTGGCTTCTTCATATTATTCTTCGGAGTCTTCTTTGTCAGAGTCTTCTACTACCATGCATAGAAATCTTTCTATATCACTATCACAGACTTCATCTTCATCTGATGATGAGATGTCTTATTTGGTGCATAAGATTTTCTTGAAAATTTTCTTTGTAGTTCTTTTGCCTTTATATGTTTGTTTTCCTTTTGAGTAACCTTCATCATTTCTCTTTTTCTTATAAGAACATTTGTTATCAAACTAACCAATACCATCACAATTAAAAGAAATTAAAGGAAGATTACCTCTATACCTACCGTCGGTTCCCTTGTTCAGTATTTTGACAAAGTTGGCCACTTCTTCATCATCTTCCAAGATGTCATTGTTGTTGTTATCTTCTTCTTTTTGCCTTCCCTTTTGCTTTGACTTTTTGGATGCTTTGAAGGCTGCTTCTTTTATATCTGGATTTTCTTGTTCAGTTCTCATTTCATATGTTGTGAAGATTCCATGTAATGTAATTTGTCCATGCTTATTGAGTTTAGATCTGATCTTTCTTCTAGTGTCGATATATTAGGGTCAAATCTCATAGGAAGAGATATTAGTACTTTTTGAACAATTACAAATTCTTTGATTTATTCTCCCAATCTTATGATTGAATTTACTGTTTCATCAACTAATAAAAAGTAAGCTGCAATATTCCCATCTTCCTTCATCTTAAGTTGTTCGAACTGACCTCTGTAAGTTTGAATCTTTGTTGCTTTGACTTTTGAATCTCCTTCATAATATTTTGAAGTTTGTCCCAAATCTCTTTAGCGGATTTACAATGTGAAACTTTGGTGAATATTGTTTCACTAAGACCATTCAGAAGTGAATTTTTGGCTTTCGAATTATTCTGACTGAGTTTCATTGCTTTGTCATTTGTTGGCGGAATTGCTGGTGTTGTGTATCCATCTACAATTGATTGTCAAATTTCAAATCCCTGTTCATGTATATATCTTTTCATTCTTATGCTCCAAAATTCATACTTCTGTCCATTGAACTGTGGTATTCCATTTTTATATAAGTTTTTGCTCTCCATGATCTACATTTTGTTGGATTACTGAGAAGGGGGGTGAATCAGTAATAACATAATTATAATCATTTTTCTTCAAATATTATATCATTGTAGAATTGTTATCCAATAATGAGCAGTAATAAATAAACAATCACACACATACACAGTACACCAGTGTTTTACGTGGAAACCCAAATCGGGAAAAAACCACAAAATGTTTTTTCTTATATGTCTTGAAGAATTACATTCATTGGAAGCACCAACTTCCTTTGTTTTCCAGTTGCAACTGGAAGGAGGCTCCAACCCCCTAGTTTCTCAGGCTACAACCTGAGGGAAGCTCCAACTCCCCAAATCTCTAGCTACAACCAGAAGGAGGCTACAACCCCCAATGTTTTTCGGCTACAACATGAAGGTGGCTACAACCACCTGTGCTTGCCTCGTCCTACCACCCTGAAGTAGAAGTAGAATGATGGAACCATTGTCACACTATCACTGTGAGATATACCACTGTAAACCTATACCAATAAATCTAAACCATGCATCAACCTGTAATCAACATGTACCATAAACAAGTTCATCAACCATGCACACACCTATAATCAACCTATAACATAAACAAGTGCACCAACCAGGCACCAACCTGTAATCAACCTGTACCATAAACAAGTGCATCAACCATGCACCAACCTGTAATCAACCTGTACCATAAACAAGTGCATCCAACCATGTACCAAGTATGTTCCAATC
>JZKD02S1672757.1:687033-698945 GCA_000966675.3 Picea glauca
TGGAATGACATGTAATATCCATATAGAATAGTATTATCTGAAAATATATCATAACTCATATTGTTACCCATCAAACAAACTTGGGTCCATTACCCAAACCTGGGGTCTCCAACTTTTCATGACCATAACTCTCTAACCATGAGGAATTATGTGACGTTCCACATACCACCGGAAATGACATGACAAGCACTATCCATCTAGGATATTTTCCCTAACAAATTCACTTTCCTTCATCTCATTAATCCACAATTAAGCATGGGTTCTCTTGCTGCACAAAGCGTCTTCCCGTGAGGGCTTTCACCATAAGGGGACCACTTTGGAGTTCATCCATATTTACTTCTTATCAACCATGAAAAAACAATAATGAGACATATTTACATCAAACACTATTGGGTCCATTACCCAAACCTTTGTGCTATGGGTCTTTCTTCGAGGGTTGACATCAATGACAACCAACCTTAATCAACACCTTTCAGTGGTTAAACTGATTTCTGAAGGAACCCGCTCTAATACCAATTGTTGGATTACTGATGGCGGGGTGAATCAGTAATAGAGCAATTGAATCCCTTTTAACCATATAATCCAAGTGTTATATCAATGTAGCATTATCATCCAATAACTTCGAAGTAAATAAGCAATGAACAAATGAATAATCATACACATACACAGTACACCAGTGCTTTATGTGGAAACCCAAAGCGGGAAAAACCACATAATGTTTTTTTTATATGTCTTGAAGCATTACATTCATTGGAATCACCATCTTCTTTTGTTTTCCAGCTCCAACTGGAAGGAGGCTCCAACCCCCTTGTTTCTCAAGCTACAACCTAAAGGAAGCTCCAACTCCCCTATTCTTTGGCTACAACCAAAAGGAGGCTACAACCCCCTATGTTCTCCAGCTACAACTGGAAGGTGGCTACAACCACCTGTCCTTGCCCCGTCCAACTGCCCTGAAGTAGAAGTAGAATGATGGAACCAGTGTCACACTATCACTATGAGATATACCACTTTAAACCTATACCAATAAACCTGAACCATGAATCAACCTGTACCTCAACCTGTAATCAACCTGTACCATAAACAAGTGCATCAACCATGCACCAACCTGTACCAAACAACCTATAATCAACCTGTACCATAAACAAGTGCATCCAACCATGTACCATGCATGTACCAATCATGTGTCAACTATGACTCATCAATATGTACCAACATCATCAACTATACACCTCATTTATGTGTCAACTCATCAACTACTCGTCTTAACCATGTACCTCAACCAAAATCCCTCATCAATATCATCATCCAAATATGATTTGTAACTTTTTAATAGACCTAGTGTATATGATCACATACCTACAAACCTTACTTAACTTTAACAACAAGAGACTAGCATTTTCATCTTCTTTAGTCTCACATGACTACTTTTGGATTAGTCAACAACCCTAACTTGAAATAATCATAAATATGTACCTATAATGAATAAATATCTGAAACTGATAAAAAATGTTCTTCGGTGTTTTTTATACAATTCCTCCAGGTTTCACTACTTGTAACCTCTCAGAAAAGGAGTTATAGCAAAAATAACATACCTTACTGAATTTTGGCTTATTCTAGAGAGCGACCTTGTAGAGCATTCCCCGCATGCAATTATTTTTGAATGTATCTGAAAATGTTAAAAAACATACTATAGACTGTAATCTAACCAATACATTTGGTATTACTGAATTTGGATCTGTTATGAAGAAGTTATGACGTTTTTACCCGAAACACATGTTTTAGACTAGTTTAAGGACTAGCCACAAACCCTATTTTCCATGGAGTGTAACTCAAACAATACAACGACCCACAAGATGAATGTCTTACCACAGATACTTGGATATGTTTTCTCAATGTCCTATCAATATAACGGTCTGAATCATTCTAGAAAATTTTTTATTGCAAAAATGGTGAGATGACCTGTAAATAACATACCTTAGAAAGCATCATCAAAAGAATTTATTCTCCCTTGAATTTTGGCCTTATTTTCTTCACCTTCCCTCTGAAATGCGGCTTAGATATCCTTTGGTTACCTCAGTCACCTATATATGTTCAATATTCTCAAGTGTGATATAAAATGAGAGAGCCTTGCCTCTTATTTATACTCTCCATCTTCTAGGTCACTTAACCCATTTCTAGGTCAGTTAACCTATTTCTAGGTCACCTAACCCATTTATAGGCCACTTAACCTATTTTCCTCATTTTTAGGGTTAACCAGTTTCCATTATTAGAAATTTCTCCATTACTTTATCATTTAAATATTCCTCCTTGACTTTGTCACCTCACTTTATCATTTAAATAATCTTCTTTGATTTTGTCACTTCACTTTATTATTTAAATAATCCTTCTTGACTTTGTCACTTTACTTTATCATTTAAATAATAATTTCTTCTTTGCAATCTCTTTGACTTCTTTGACCTTTTGGGGCTTCAAGCCAACATATGAGGCTCCTCCAACTTTGTAAGGCCATAACTCTCAAACCATGAGGAGTTACATGATGTTCCACATACAACCAAAAATGGCATGACATGTACTATCCATATAGAATATTATTAACTTCAAATATATTAAAACTCATACCATTATACATGAAACAACCTTGGGTCCATTACCCAAACCTTTGTGCTACCATAATTCGCTACCAGACTTTCTTCAAGGGTTGACATCAATGACAACCAACCTTAATCAACAACCCTAACATTGCTTATGGTTTCCCTCCCTGCTTGGCTCGATGCTCCCATATTTGGTGGTGCCATCGTGGGTATTGGTCAGTTTTTTTCAAATGGGTTCCAACTGGTTCTCACTGTGTTCTTCGTCAATTCGCTTCTTCTCTGTGTTCTCTCTATCACTGCAAGTTCACATTTTCACAATAAGTCTTATGTTCCCTGTGTTTTCCCTTTATATAGAAAATGTTGTCAAACTTTTCGAAGAAGTTTCCCTGGGTGAGATTAATGTAATGACGCTTTATGAGTATGTTCTATTCAATTTCATAAATTCCACCGGTTGGTGCCTTTTTGTCATAACCGTCATTTTTCATTTTTTTCACTTTTTTTTACCATTAATCCCTTTTCCAGTGCGCTGATCATTTTGAGTGTGCGGCGTATTTTTGTTGTAACCTTTCCTTAGTGTGCAATGTTTTGCCTGTATGTTGAGTACGAACATTTTTCCTTTCGTTGCATTGAATCCACTTTCTGTTACATGTTGTATTTTCCAATATTTTTGTATTTTCTTTCATTTCTATTTTTGTATTTCTTTTTCCTTCTTTTTCTCCTTTTTGTTTCTTTTTCTCATTTTATCTATATTAACTTCTACTATAATACACTATGTACATGTTTTCTTACTATGCTATAATTTTTAAGTGCTAAGAGGTCGATTGTCCCTATACAGTTTTAGTCAACTTCCATTGATCATTCCTCTCAGTTCTATGCCTCCCAAATATTTCAGCTATATATCTCCCCCATCTGTGATAGTCTTCACTTCATATGGCCCTAGCCAATGCATTTTGAATTTCCCTGGATGTTGAAGAAATTTACTGTCATAAAGCAAGACTAGATCTCCCTCCTTGAAAATCTTCCTCTTGATATGTCTATCATGCCAAGCTTTGTCTCTTTATTTTTGTACTTTCTGATGAAATACTGCTAGAATCCTATCCTCCTCCATTTCCATTAGTTGATTCAACCTCTCTTTCACTGTGCCTCTTTCTGTCATGTTGGTGATTGTTGTTACGCACAAACTGGGTACCAAGAATTTCAGTGCTACCACTACTTCTTTACCATACACTAACCTGAATGGTGTTTGTCCTTTCAGCTTCTTACATGTAGTCTTGTATACCCATAGTATTGATGGTATTTTCAAGTCCCAATCATCCCTGTTGACATTCCATATCTTTTTCATAGCATTCTCCAGGATCTTATTGAAGGCTTCTACTATTCCATTTTCTTGAGAATGGTATGGTGTACTCTTCTGATGATAGAATTCAAACTCCTCAGTCATAGCCTTAATAGTGTTGTTGATAAAGTGATTGCCTTGGTCACTAATCAAAATCCTTGGACAACCAAATCTAGTGATCACTTGCTCAAACAAGAAATTTATTGATGTCTATGCACTGCAGTATTTTACTGGTGTTGCTTATGCCCATCTTGTTAAGTATTTTGTTGCAGTAATGATATATCTTGCTCCTGAGATTTTTGATGGTGGATTAATTGGTCCCACAAAGTCTATTTCCCATTTTTCAAATATCTGCAAAGTTACTTGTGGTCTTAGGGGCATCTCATCCCTTCTATTAGTTTTACCAACCCTCTGACAAACATCACATCTTTGGCAATATTCTTTAGCATCTTTGTGAATTTTTTTCTACCATAGTAATGCACATAATGCAGTGTATATTTTCCTGCATAATGCCCTACATCTATTCCCTCATGAGCTTCTGTCAAAATCCTAGGCCTTTCATGTTCTAGTACACATCTTCTCAAAATGATGTTTGTGCCCATTTTGTATAAGTGTCCTAAAATCAATTGATAGTATGCAACTCTGACTACCATATTCTTCCTCTACGCAATGTTAAACTCCTATGCTGCAATTCATGTACTCAAGTATTCAATAATATCATCAAAGCATTCATCGGCTATTTGGACTTAAAATAATTGTGCATCAGGGAAGTTGTCTTCCAAGTTGGTAGGTTCGTCTCCACTCATTACCCTTGACAGGTGATCAGGTCCTGCATTCAACTTCTCTGGTTTGACTATCACTTCGAAATCAAATTCTTGGAATAACAGTAGCCATCTAAAGATCCTCCCCCCCAACATTGGCTTTTTGACTAGGTATTTGAGGGTTGAATGATCTGTGAACATCTTAAAGTGTGTGCCCAATAAGTAATGCCTAAGCTTCTGAAGTGCATAGACCATATCTAGGCCTTCTCTTTCTGTAGTGTTGTAGTTTTGATATGATTCAGATAGTTTTATGCTTGCAAATGCTATAGGATGATCCAAATACCATGCTCCTGGTTGCACTAGAATTCCTCCAAGCGCTATAGTTGATGCATCTACATGCACATGGAATGTATTTTCCCAATATGGGAATAATAGGATAGGTGTTGTTACCATATTTTGTTTTAGGGTTTCCAAACCTTGTTGACAATCCACATTCCACTATAATTTAGTATCATTCTTTAACAGTTTTTCCATTGGCACAATGATCTCCACATACCCTTTTATAAATTTTATGTAGTAGCATGTATGTCCCAATGTTGCTCTCAATTGGCACATTGATTTTGGTCATGGTAAATTGAAAATCACTGCAATCTTGGTAGGATCTACTAACAAGCCTTGTTTGCACACTATGTGTCCCAACATTATTCCAAAAGGTGTCCCAAATATGCACTTCTTGATATTCAATGATATTTGACACTGCCTGCATCTTTCCAAAATCATCCTTAACATTTCTGCATGATCTCTTAATAGACTATGTACAGTCCAAACATACAGATACACTTCTAAAAATTGATGTATGAACTCCTTGAAAGCAACTATTAGTACCCTTGAAAATATGGTTGGTGCATTCCTCAACCCAAAAGGCACGACGATGTATTGGTAGGATCCCCATTCTGTGGAAAAAGTAGTCTTATACCTGTCTTTTGGGGATATCTTGATCTAATGGTAGCCTCAGTATCCATCTGTAAATTAATATGCTTCCTGACCTTGATAGGTGCCAAAAATACTTATGATTCCAAACATGGACCTTCCACCTCTATTTCCCCTTCAATTTCTGTAATATGAATGTTGTGCGGGTTGTCTTCCTCTGGTCCTTCTTCTTCCACATGATAGCATGACAATAGTTCTTTGTCTGTTTTCTTGTTTTGTTGTTGGTATTCGGTCATGAGTGAAACCTCTAGTTCATCAATAAATATCGCCCTTCTTATTTGTTTGAGTGTTGAATCCATGTTGGGTTTCTCATGTTCAAATGAGAAGGTTACTATAAAATTTTGTTGTAATGTTGTCCATTCTGTAGTGCCTCTACATAGTTTCTGGTCTACATACCATTTTTCTGTAATTCCTTCTAATGTATGGATGAAGTGATGAGGCCATTCCTCTGGTGGTGTCATCCTCCATAGTGTTCTGCATCTCTCCAAATGTTCTGTTGGTGCCCCATGTCCATCATATCTCTACATCTTATTACTCCCCTACTTTGTGTCGAATCTAATGCGCAGCAGTTGCTTATATTGGTACAAGTCCTTAATTGCTTCTTTGTCCACACCCCACCATGTTGCAGGTGTTTCCTTGAGTGCAATGTACAGGGATAAGAGCTTATGATTCTCTAACACTTCATCTCTGTATCTTGTTAGGAATTCTTCTAAGTCATTTATACCATGGAAACTAGGAGGTTCTCTTATCTTGGTACCCACCCATCTTATTGCATGGTCTATTCTTGTGCACCTTCGTGTGGAGACTTCAGGTAATCTCTGTTGCCAATTCTCCAAGCTTGTATCTGATTCAGAAGCACATGATGCGATGATCCTCCAGCTGAGTACCCCATCTGTAGTTGGATTAACATAATCTTCTTCGTGCGTGGTGGTTTTGTATAACTGGTTGATTTCCTCTAGATCTAAGCAAGTGGGCTCTACAAACCTTTCTCCTTCATATGGATCTAGTGGCGCAATGAATTTGTACTCTCCTGATTTGAATGTCATATTCCTTTTCTTCAATTTGATTATGGCCTGGTTATCAAATTCCCAATCCATTCCAAGCAATGTTGGATAGGGTTTTGTGCCATCCACTATTTCTATCACTTCAAAGTCTGACTTAGTGCGCACTCCATCTAGATCTACTGTCACACCTTTTAGTCTTCCAATTGGCAGAACTATGTGTTGGTTTTCTAGTTTCAGATGGATAGGTGATCCATATGGATATCGGTGTCCACCCACCTCATCCAACTGGCTCAAAACAGTTTTCTGACAATTTTGGCAATTTATTATTTTTAGCAGTTTTAACTTCCGGGGCCATTTTGAGGGCCTAAATGAAGGTTTTTCAGGATCGAGCTCCTCAATGATAGATAAAGGAATGATTGAGCCCCCAAAATGAATATCCTCGATGATACCTTTCCAACAGGCTATCACGCACTTAAAATGGAGATCATATGCAAAAGTTACAACCCCGGGAAGTTGATGTACTAACTTACCCAAACGGGGCCTACATGACTTTTGGCGCTTCATCTCCTAGGGTTAGGTTTTTGGATGTCTAGGGTTTTTGGAATTCTTGTTTTTTTGTAAAAATTCCTTCAAAGCCTCATTTTAATCTTCTTCTTGCGAATGCACACATCCGTCACATCTCTTCTCAGAGATACGCCGCCACCATTCCAACAAGCTTGTTTCCGCTGCATTGTACAGTTTCAGCTTATTTCATTATTGAATAAAAAACCAATTTTACTGTATCTCTTTTATTTTGTGTTAAGCACCTATTAATAATCTATATTCATTTCATTATGCTCATAAAATCTGGATCATTGGTATCAGAGTAGTATGCTCCTTGTCGTCTCAATGCATGTCCCCAACAAGGTCGGAGTACAAAGAGTTGGGTCTCGAGATTGTTTCTCTTGAGGACAGAAGCTCTCACACGCCCAAGAGACCTCTCATGGAAAGAGAAAAGAAATATGATGGGACAGGAGATCCTTTTAAACTATTGATTGAGGAATCCCTCACGCAACAAAGGAACGAGATGATGGATAGTTTCACGCAAATCCTTCGGCGGCTACCAACAGGCGACACATCTTCTTCAAACGGAGGCACCGCCCCTTTCAAGGTACAAATAAACTTCGATATTCCTATATTTGAAGTTCAGATAGATGCATATGTTGTAGACAAGTGGTTGAATCTACTAGAAGGGTATTTTTCTATCCATAACTTTTCTAATAGAGAAAACATTACTTTTGCGCTCCTCAAAGCCGTTCCCCATGTCAAAGATTTGTGGGAAACTTTCTGTGAGAAAAAGGAAACTGAGGAAACCTCATTATTTTTGGTCATGACCACCTGGAAATCCTTCAAGGATGATATTAAGGAACAATAATACCCTGTCAGAAGTTATGACGACCTGTATACCAAATGGACCACACTGTGGCAAGAAAGAGACCAAGCAGTGCCAAATTTCAAAAATATCTTCCATACCTTGCGCACCAAGATGGGTATCAAAGATTCATAGTGACATATGGTGCTCAAGTATCACAGTGCTCTACATATATACATCCAAACCGAAATGGAATTTTTGGACATCTCATCCTTGGGTGCGGCCTACCGATATGCCGTCACAATCGAGCAGAATCTCAAACAAAAGACGCGAAAATTTGGGCCTGGGAACCCCTCACAACAAAAGCCAGGAAAGGGCGGCCCCAACCCATGGAACAAAGGATAGAGTAGATATGGATAGTATTAGGACAACCAGTCCAAGCCACAAGCAAAGAAGGACACTGGAAAGACAAAGAAAGATACCGGGAAGTGGTGCGACTTCCATAAGATCCCTTGGCATAACACTGTTGACTGCCGCTCAAAGAAGTTGTTGGTGGCCGAAGTGAAAGCCTCTAAATAAGATGTGGATTTTGAATCTGAGATAGAACTAGAAAGGGGAAGATGAATCATTGACGCAGAACCCAATGCCATCGTTGCTACCACCAAGCTCTAGCCTGGTCAACCAGACAAGCCAGAAGAAGGAGAGCGCCTCTTCCATTCACAGATGTGGGTAAAAGACACCCCGCTGCACTTCATCATTGATAGAGGTAGCCAAAAAAACCTCATCTCAGTAGAGGTCATCAAGCATCTCTCCCTGCCAACAACGTCGCACCCACAACCCTACACCATTGGATGGCTCCGCCAAGGAAGCGATCTCCACGTCAGCCAACAGTGTCGACTGTCATACAACATCAAGACCTTCAAAGACAAGGTATTATGTGATTTTTCTCCTCTTGAAGTTTTTGATGTTATTTTGGGCCAACCTTATTTATAGAAACGTCATGTTGTATATGAGTCTAGGCCTCGTAGTGTTAATATTACTTTGAACAGGAAATTGTAAAGGATACCTGAGGCAGTCCCACCTAGTGCTATTTCCTTAATCTCTGCTAAGAAATGCAGGAAGGTCATCTCTCAGATGAGGAAGTTTTTCTTCTTCTTGATTCTCTCTCAGAATAAGCAAAAGATCACAGCCACATCCAGGGTCTCTGTGGTCAACCTCTCCACATAGTAGAAGCAAGTAGATAAGGTCATGGAAGAATACTCAAATATCTTCTCCTCACCTACAGGGGTAGCTATACACTTCCAGGTCAAGCACCCCATCGATATGACCCCCGATGCACCGCTGCCCAATGGGCCAGTCTATTGTCGCTCTTTGTTAGAGAATGAGGAGATCAAGCGATAGATACAAGAACTGCTCCACAAGGGGCACATCCATCCCAGCTCATCACCTTGTGGGAGCCCAATCATGCTAGTACAGAAGAAATATGGAACCTGGTGACTCTATATTGATTACCGAGCTCTGAATAACATCATAGTCAAAACCCAATACCCGATTCCCCAAATCGATGACCTCCTTGATCAACTCATGGGGGCCAAATACTTTAGTAAGATTGATCTAAAGTCTAGATACCACCAGGTCCCAATAGAAGAGACAGATGTATGGAAGACCACCTTCAAGTCAAAGGAAGGGCTTTTTGAATGGTTGGTCATGCCCTTTGGTTTGACAAATGCTCCAACCACTTTCATGAGGATGATGGACAATATCCTACGACCATTCCCAAATAATTTTGTAGTGGTGTATCTGGATGACATTCTAATTTACAGCAAGACTTGGGCCGAACAATTGCAGCATATTCAGCAGGTTCTGCACACCCTGCAGCAGCACAAGCTATAGGCCAACTTGTAAAAATTCTCCTTCGGCATGGACAAGGTTCATTACCTGGGCTACATCATTGATCAACATGGCGTACATATGGATCCAGCCAAGATCCAAATCATCTGTGACTGGCCATCCCCAATAACACTCACTGATCTTCAAAGCTTCTTGGGCCTTGCCAATTTCTACCGTAGGTTCGTGTTGGGATTCTCCCATATTACATGGGCCCTCAACCAAATAATGAGGGGTGGGGGTAAGGAAAAATTTGCGTGGGGCCAGTCCCAAAAACAAGCGTTTGACGATTTGAAGTAGCGGTTGTGCCCAGCCCCAGTACTTTCACTACCAGACCTACAACATCCCTTTGACATCGAGACAAATTCTTCAGACTATGTTGTGGGCGTCGTTCTCACTCAACATGGCCACCCCGTGGCCTATCATAGTGAGACACTACCAGATATTGTCTGTAAGTACCCTAATTACGACAAAGAAATGTACTCCATTGTACAAGCCTATCGCCAGTGGAAACATTACATTCTTGGGAAGGAGAAAGTCATCCACACTTATCATAAGCCACTATAGTTCATGGATACACAGGGAAAATTATAGAATGACCGCCATAAAAAGTGGTCCACATACTTGCAACAATTCCACCTAAACATCAAGTATAAAATAGGAAGCACCAATTGCATCGTCGATTTCCTCAGCAGACCGCCAGTCACAACACTCACCACGGTGCTAGACTCTTATAGCCATGAGACATCTGGATGGCCCCAACACTATGAAACATACCCTAACTTTGCTACCACCTACCAAATGTTGGGTACAAACGCAGTTGTCGATAATTTCCATCTTCAGGATGGGTTGTTGTGTCATCTGGGCCATATCTGTGTTCCATCAAGTGAGCAAGCGAAGCTGATCTGGGAAGCTCACTATAGTTAGGTGGCAAGAAACTTCGACATCGAAAAGACAGTGGCTATGCTACAGAAACATTTCTATTGGCCGAAACTTCGACAGGAGGTCAGCAAGTATATCAGGTCCTGCATTTTCTGTGCTATTGCCAAACTAACCACTAAGAAGCACGGATTGTACACCCCTCTTCCTACTCCTAAAAGGCCATGGGAATCCATCTCAATGGATTACATGTTGGGCCTCTCATCCACCAAGTGGGGAAATGACTGTGTTTTTTTTGTTGTTGATCGTTTTTCTAAGATGGCGATTATGGTTGCCTGCAAGAAGAGCATCACAACAAAGGCCACTGCCAAACTCTTCTTTGAACGAATCTGGGTACATTTTGGAATCCCACAAACCATTGTCTCAGATTGAGATAGTTGATTTCTCAGCACATTCTGGTCAAGCCTCTGGTCACTGCTAGACACCAAGCTCACCAAATCCATGGCCTTCCACCCCAGACAAATGGCCAAACCAAGGTTGTAAATCGAATGATTGTGCATATCCTTCACATGTATAATTCAAAGCACCTTCACACATGGGATGAGATCCTTCCCTATGTCCATCATAGCTAAAACCGAGCCCTGCATATCTCAACTGGCCACAGCCCCTTTCAGGTGGGGTTGGGATTCCAACCATTGGGTCCCATAGATGTTTCACTTCCCCTTGCAGTCACCTCAACTGACTCATCTCCTGCTCCAACTGTTATCACTGAAATTTCGTCCGCACAGGGCGACAAGAACTCCGCATCATCAACACAGAAAACAGTCATTCGTGGCACAAGGATTAATTCCACAGCACAACAAAAGGGTCAAAACTATGCAAAATGGCCAAAAAATTACAAGGCGCTTTGCACCCACTGGGTGCGCGCGCGCACGCGCGCAACATCTTCGTACCTGGAGCGCATATGTGCGGCTGTGGGATCAAAACCCGCGCGCCTTCCAAACGGTGCATTTATGAAACTGGTCGGCCTCCCAACCACTAATGGATCGGCTCCCAAGTCGATTTGACACCAAATACGAGCTCAATCTGCGTGGGGAGGCTGGTCAAAGACCT
>JZKD02S1672757.1:698955-731233 GCA_000966675.3 Picea glauca
AGCTTTGTTGTTTTCTTTCTAACTTTTTACCATACAGCTGTCATGACTAGCAGAGCCCAACTAGGCATGTAAGCACTCACTTTTTGCTCACACAGCGACGAGAAGAGTGCAAACACCAACTAAATCTAACAAAGCCACCCGGTTCATTGATCATATCCAGCACATCCGCTAGTAGGTTTAGGATATCCTACAGAAGTCTAATGACAAGTACAAACAGCGCCATGATCAACATCGGGTGCCACATAAGTTTTAGGTGGGCGACAAAGTTTGGTTGTACTTATAGAAAGAACACCTTATAGGACCCCATCGAAAGATTCTCCCACTCTGTTATGGGCCATACACTATCACCAAGGCCATGGGGGATAATGATTTTGAGCTCAACATTCCTCCCTTCCTTGGCTTGCACCCAGTGTTCAACATGGATCTCCTTCGCCCTTATTTCCCACCATTATTGGACACCTCAGAAGTAGTAGAACAGTTGACACCAACATAGCTCAACCCTGATTGCATACAACAGGAATCCAATGATCATATTTTGGACACACAGACCAAGGGCACTCAACAACAAAGGATCCAGCTTTATCAAGTCGTCAAAGCAGGGTAGCTCCTGCACCAAGGCAGCTGGCTCACCCGGGGCCAAATTCAACATAAATTTGCTCATCTGATGGGGGACCTCAATGAAATGGATACCATTGCTTCCTAAGGATGGAGGATTGATCTATATGGATATCATTGGCCACCCACCTCATCCAACTTGCTCAAAACAGTTTTCTGACAATTTTGGCAATTTACTATCTTTAGTAATTTTAACTTCTGGGGCCATTTTGAGGGCCTAAATGAAGGTTTTTCGGAATTGAACTCCTAAATGATGTCTAAAGGAATGATTGATCCCCCAAAATTAATCTCCTCGATGATACCTTTCCAATGGGATATCACACGCCTAAAACGGAGATCATATGCAAAAGTTACGACCCCGGAAAGTTGATGTATTAACTTACCCAAACGGGGCCCACATGACTTTTGGCGCTTCATCTCCTAGGGTTAGGTTTTTGGATGTCTAGGATTTTTGGCATTCTTTTTTTCTATAAGAAGGCTTTCAGAGCCTCATTTTAATCTTCTTCTTGTGAATGCGTACAACCATCACATCTCTTCTCAGAGATACACTGCCACCATTCCAGCAAGCTTGTTTCTGCTGCATTTTACAGTTTCAGCTTATTTCGTTATTGAATAGAAAACCAATTTTACTGTATCTCTATTATTTTGTGTTAAGCACATGTTAATAATCTATATTCATTTAATTTTTCTCATAAAATACGGATCAATAGGTGAGTATCCTAATGTGGGCTCTCCCATACATTGTCATGTCTTCTTAGGTAAGATGTTGTCTCCAGAGCCTAAGTCCAATATAATGTCACCCATATTGAAATCCCCAATGTTAGCATTCAATATGAATTCCTTGCTTGTCCTCCTTCTTGAATGAAGGTGATTGACCGTCTTTTTCTCTAACTTCCCCAGTAGATCTATGTTACATATTTCTTACATATTTTGAAATAATTTAATAGACGGTGGATTATTCAGTAGCTTAACACAGGATTGCAAAAAAGTATTTATGGTAATTACTTACTCTACATATTGTGTTTCATTGGTGTGGTCCATTGAGGAGGGAATTTCATACATTGGTACATTCTAAGTGTGTTTCATGGTTGATGTAGATGCAATATCTTTCTTGAGGAATTCTGATCTTGCCTCCTTGAATATATTTTTTTTTTTTTCGAGCGTCGAACTGTTTATGTGGTTCAGTATTCTTATTCACCCATTGGTGTTGTGTTGGATCTTGTCATAATGTGTCATCTCATGTCTTAGCTCCTATATGTGTAACTATGTTGATATTTCTTCCATCATCCCTAGCTTCTGAAGAAATCCATTGAACATTATGATTGTTTTGATTCTTCTTTTCTTGAATTTTTCCCAATAATGTTGGACGGTCCTCTGTATCGTGATCTATTGCACATCCCCTTGCATTAGTGTCATGGTTGTTGTAATTTATTGGCACACTATTGGTCCTCTACCTCTTCCAAAGCCTCCTCTACCTCGACCTCCACCTCTGTAGCGAGTTTGGTCTCCTCACAATGCATTGTACTGAGGCACCTAATTATACTGTGCGGGGTTATATTGTGGTTGTGCATTGTTATACTGTTGTTACATAGTGTTGTATGGAGGTGGTACCTAGCTAAATTGAGGTACAACTTACCCTATCATCATTTCTTCCTACACCCTATAGGTGTTTTACGTTCTTTCCTGCATCAAGTCCATTGTCCTACAATCTTTGTCATCATGACCCACTGATTTGAAAAAGTTGCAATATGAACTCTTGGGTATTGTATGATACTTCTGCATCATTGGACAATGATATGAATCATGTCCATGTGTTTTACAGATCTCACACCATGGTCCTCCTATTGGAAGAGGGTTTGGTAGCCCTATTTCCATGTACTACGTGAAAGTTGGGCATTCATTCTTGTGATGTCCTTTTGTCATGCATGTGGTACACCAAACAACTTATCTTTTCTCTTTTCTCTTATTATGGTTTTGTTGAAATGTGAGGTTTCTCAAATCCTCCTTCAACTCCTCTATTGTTGGATCTGTCTTTTGATACTGGTTCTCTTCCAGTTGTAGGGCTGCCTACAAAGCCTCTACCTGAGTTTGAAATTTTTTCTTCCTCAAAGGGTATTTTAGATGTGGTAATAGTGAGTCCACAAAGATATGTCTATGTTTCATATCAGTCATGATTTTGTTGTTTTGATTCTGCTTTTCTTGAATTTTTCCCAATAATGTTGGATAGTCCTCTGTATCATGATCTGTTTTACAATAGTACATCCATGACACAGGTGAAAGTGTGCATTCCCTTGCATAGTGTCATAGTTGTTGGAATTTATGGCACACCACTGGTCCTCTGCCTCTTCCAAAGCCTCCTCTACCTTGACCTCCACCTCTGTAGCAAGTTCGATGTCCTCACAGTGAATTGTAATGAGGCACCTGATTATACTACGTGTGGTTATATTGTGGTTGTGCATTGTTATATTGTTGTTACCCAGTGTTGTATGGAGTTGGTACCTAGCTAAACTGAGGTGTAACTTGACCTATCATCATTTATGCCTACACCCTATAGGTGTCTGACGTTCTTTCCCGCATCAAGTCCATTGTCCTACAATCTTTTTCATCGTGACCCACTAATTTTCAAAAGTTTCAATATGAAGTCTTGGGTACTGTATGATACTTTTTCATCATTGGACAATGATATGGATCATGTCCATCTGTTTTACAGATCTCGCACCATGGTCCTCCTATTGGCAGAGGGTTTGGTAGCCCTATTTCCATGTACTATGCGAAAGTTGGGCACTCATTCTTGCAATGTCTTTTTTTCATGCATGTGGTACAGAAAACAACTTATATTATCTCTTTGCTCTTATTATGGTTTAGTTGAAATGTGAGGTTCTTCAAATCCTCCTTCAGCTTCTCTATTGTTGGATCTATCTTCTAATATTGGTTCTCTTCTAGTTGTAGGGTTTCCTGGAGAGCCTCTGCCTAATTTTGAAACTTTTTCTTCCTCAAAGGGTATTTCATATGTGGTAATAGTGAGTCCACAAAGAGATGTCTATGTTGCATATCAGTCATGTTTTTGTTGTTTTGATTTTTCTTTTCTTGAATTTTTCCCAATAATGTTGGATAGTCCTCTGTATCATGATCTGTTGTGCAATAGTACATGCATGTCACAAGTGGAAGTGTACATTCCCTTGCATAGTGTCATAGTTGTTGGAATTTATGGAACACTATTGGTCTTCTACCTCTTCCAAAGCCTCCTCTACCTCGACCTCCACCTCTGTAACAAGTTCAGTCTCCTCACAGTGCATTGTACTGAGGCACCTAATTATACTGCATGGGGTTATATTGTGGTTGTGCATTGTTATATTGTTTTTGCACAATGTTGTATGGAGGTGGTACCTAGCTAAAATGAGGTGCAGCTTTCCCTATCATCATTTATGCCTACACCCTATAGGTGTCTGTCGTTCTTTCCCACATCAAGTCCATTGTCCTACAATCTTTGTCATCATGACCCAGTGATTTGCAAAAGTTTCAATATGAACTCTTGGGTATTGTATGATACTTCTGCATCATTAGAAAATGATATGGATCATTCCCATTTGTTTTACAGATATCGCACCATGGTCCTCCTTTTGGCAGAGGGTTTGGTAGCCCTATTTCCATGTACTGAGAGAAAGTTGGGAACTCATTCTTGTGATGTCCTTTTGTCATGCATGTGGTACACCAAACAACTTCTCATTTCTCTTTTCTCTTATTCTGGTTTAGTTGAAATGTGACGTTCTTTAAATCCTCCTTCAGCTCCTCTATTGTTGGATCTGTCTTCTGATACTAGTTCTCTTCTAGTTGTAGGGTTGCCTGTAGAGCCTCTGCCTGAGTTTGAAACTTTTGTTGCCTCAAAGGGTATTTCATATGTGGTAATAGTGAGTCCACAAAGAGATGTCTATGTTGCATATCAGTCATGACATACTTCATCTTACCTTTAAGGTTGTTGGCACAGGGGCAGACCTAGGGTTCAACACTCAAGAGTGCACCAACAAAACCCTAACTACCGGCCCTTTCGGCAACACCTACGAAGTAGATGAAGTATCACCCGAGGTAGAGGCAGGGGTGGTTACAGGACTTAGATGTCTGCAACCTTAGATGGGAAACAGATCTGTGATTCTAACCACTTAATAGAGAACTCAGCTGTTAACATTCATCAATATTCAGTTCTTAGTTACAACGCAGTTAAACCCTAATTACAACACAGTGCAGTATTCATTCAGATCTACTATATTCAAGCACTTAAGCACCTCCACTTAGGCCAGATATAGTACTCATCCATACTATTAAGCACATAGAATTAACATATCTATCTATCATTCATCTATGTTAAATCACTAAGAAAATAAACACATAAACACATCAATACATCGCACAAAGTAGAGAAACACAACATGTACGTGGTTCACCCCCACCCTAGGGCTATGCCCACCAACTCTTTGTCTTCTTTATTAGATTCTTCAATAAGTTACATGCATAGAGCCTCAAAACCCTACTCCGCAGAGGAGAGGGGATCTGCGCAGCTCGCTAGATCCTCCTTCCCTGAGTAGATATAAGCACACAGCCTTCCACATTCTCTTACAATGACTTGCACTTAGCTCTGCAAGTCTCACATAGTATCCACCAAAGAAATATCCACTTAACACTTAGCACTTTCAATCACATATATTGGACTATAGCAATCACTTGCATCTAGCCAAAGGGAACTTAGCCATTCATACTCACTACATCTCCTTAGCATCTATTTATACATACAAAATAGGCCTAAACATGGGTAAACCCATGGGCCGACATCCCCATACCTGTTACATAATCCAAAAACCCAAAAATCCCTAAAAAGGGGTCGAGATCCCATGATATCCGCTTCTTCTTGTGCTCCACCTTCAAAAGCCTATAGAAGTCCCAAAATAGGTCAAAGATGATCAAGAATCCTCAAAACTTGGTCAAGGGCCAACAGGCCGCCAACACTCACATGTGACTCATCCCGAGTCACTATGATCTGAATAGTTCTACTTCAAAATCCTTGAGCTTGGCTCAATATTCCTCAACTTGTTGTTGTGCCATGGCCTCTTGTTCAGCAAAATCTTGCATGACTACTTCATTGACAGGTCCCTCTAGGTGTTGTTCAGCTGCAGTGACGACTTGCTCCAATTCTGTTCCTCAGCCTTCGATCTCTATGAACAACTAGTAAGCCTCATCCTGTACAGGTTGGAGCCTCTGAGTCACTTACATGACTCTATTATGGATAGTATGGATATGTTGTTGGGCAATGTGTTGCTCCTAGGATCACTTCATTCTTTCCACAGCTGACAAGGGATTCAACTGCACCTGTATCATTTCTGCTTGATACTTCGCTTCCTGGAGCTGTGAATATAATGCCTTCAATTCTTGATTCTCAGTTATTTTCTCATAGGTATGGGCACTACGATCACTTAGTTGCTTACATTCCATGGAAAGGGATTTGATTCGCTCAATTGTGCTTCGAGCAGTTGATTCTCTTTGATCACTTACATCATGTGGGGTGTTGGGCATTGTGTGAAGCTCTAAGTTTGTTATTCTCTGATGTAGCTACTGGATAGCTTCCGAAATATGCTACTTGATGCATGACTCGGTATTCTACCTGAGATTCTAATCCTGTCATAGAGAAAAGTGCTCTATTGACTGCTTCTTTCACTTTGAGTTTCTCTGTGAGCAACTTTTCTTTTTCTTGTTGCAACTGTACTTTCTCTTCTTCAAACTTTGCTTGGAGAGCAACCTTCTCCTGCTCTACAACTCTGTGTTGTTCTATAAGTATGCCTTGCACTTGCTTCAAGGCCTAGGTAGCTTGTTCTATTTCTTCTTGTGCGCACTAAAGGTGAGCTTCGGTCGCATCGGCTAGTTGGCGGAGTTGGGCTGTCTCATCTCCCAACTCTCATTCTCCCGATGGAAGGGGTGTAGTGGACACTGCACAAGTGGACTGAAGGGCCTATTGTACCCCTCGGAGTTTGGCCTTAATTCTATAATACATTTCCTCCTAATTGGTTTCTTGATTCTCTGCGATCTCTAGCAAAGTGTCATTGAGAGTTGCAATGATGAAGTCAAAATCATCAGTAATAAGCATAGTCTTCATCTTGGTCACGATGGCTTTTGATTTTTTCTGGGAAGAAGGTTTTGAGGGAGAAACCTTCCTCTTTTTTAGGGGATCAACATCATCTCTGAGCAGTGCTACTTTGCTTGGATTCTGTTCATATCCTTTTCCATTTAGTTCTTCTACTTCGTCATCACCCCCTCAGCCAGGTGATACTCAGTCAATATTTCCTAAGGAACTGCTTAAATCTTGGACCTATTTAGTCTTCTTCATTTTTTTGGGTCCGGGTGTATCATGTTCTTTATGCGTGGTCTCTATACTATCAGGGATGGACATCTCTGCAAGGTTTGTGGGAATAAGGAGTTATGCGGACCAGTCCTTAGTGATCTCCTCCAAGTCTTCTTCCGTGAGTTTGCAGTACGATTGAAGCTACTCTTTATGTTCATCAGCTTCTGTTGTTATGTAGATGAAGTGTCGGTCTGCATAGAACTTCATCATGGGTCAGAACCTTTGTAGATCGTTCAGAGTCATGCGAGGTTTAGCTTCGATGGCACTTTTCAGCTGAAGGTAATAGGTGTGAAAAACAACATTCAACTGCCACTGTTTATTCATATCACTCGAGTACCAGAGTGTAGTGAACTTTGTATCAAGTGGCTTGAACGGTTCAATATCCAAGAAGTTCACACCTTTCGGCATCTTCTAGGCAAAAAAGGTGATGAGGATCAGGAGCCATCTAAAGTAAAACTCATAGCCCTGATACTATGCTTCGTGGCAGTCTAGCTCTAGTTGATTAACTGGGTACTTCACCCAGTTCATCCGCAGGCCTTCTACGCACTTCCCTGTGAGGTCAACAACAAAGCTTGTGACCTATGTAGATCTGTTCTTCCTTACTAACTTTCTAGATATTAACTATCATTTTAGGCACATTGTTCCACTCTGGATGGAAGCTACCTTATAGCCTTGCGTTCCCTTTTCAATATCATCGTAGGTATCCTTGATCTTTTGTGCTAGTGCACAATCTATGGCTTTCCCTGGATAGAAGTCCTGCAGGTCGGGTCCTTTCATACTTAATCCCATGATCCTATGGATTTGTGTCAGATCAACTTTGATATGACAATCTATCCATATGTAGCCACCACGGTAACATGAAAGTATAATTTTGACATAGGCGTTGACTTCCTGGTGCCTTCCGAAGTGTGGTACTTTCATTACATTCAGCAGGGTGGACTATGCAAGGTCCATAGTCCACTGCTGGGGGATTATCTTTGAGTTCTTCCCCTTCATCCTGGTCACGTATTTATATGGGGTGAGCATGTTATAGTTCTTGCGATATCCGAGGTTGAAGTCACTGAACTTCAACACTGTGATCTTGTCATGCTGCACTCAAACTACACGTATCCCCTTTGGGATGTACGCAATAACCATGGTGTACCTGAAATCTCTTGGTACACTATCACGAATCACTGCGCCAGCCAGAGGCAAGATGTAGTTGGGAAATATGGTTGGGATCAGCTTCGCATTGGCAAGGTCATATCTATGTTTAGTTCTCTTTTCAGCTGATGGTCGGGATGGTACGGCTCTGCAAGCAGTCAACATAGAGGATTGAAATCCTATCATAGATGGTGCTTGTATACCCACAGACATTACTCTCTCAGACATGTCTCTCTTATTCGTTATGTCGATGAGGACTTCCTTCATAGACTCTTTGATTGCACTGAGTTCTTCGGACATACACACTCGTGTTTGAATATCTTGGGTTAGAAGAGTAACTACTCAATGCAACATGATAGATGGAAATAGAGCGGTGGTCACTGTGAAAAATCAACTAATCTGCAAGCTCATATATTCATGATTGGAAAAATTATTCTCGGTGCATGGTTCGACGGGATAAATAGATAAATCGGCAATGGATCTCTCCAACGAGAAAGAAGCTTCATTAACTCAGTTGTGTTCATTACGGTGTGGTCCCAATGGTTTGGTGGTGAGCTTTCTAGTCATAAATTTCTTTCTACCTGTTCGGGTCGTCGGTCTGTCGGTTATATTGTCCCCAACAGTTATATTGTTTTTCCATGGCGAAGTGCCATGTGACGCAGTTCTGATATCTCGATGAAGTTCTAATTTTGCAAATTTTCCTTCTGCGAAGTTCCCTCTGGAACCTTCTGTAACTTCTCGATTTTAGCTCTCTTCTTACTTAGTTTTCTAGCCTTTCTCCCAGTGAGCTTCGTCTCGGTACTCCTTTTTCCATTCTAATTCTTATCTTCTTTTGTCATAGTAACTCCACGTTGTGAATATTCTTTCCTAGAATTCAAGGGTAATATGTCTTCTCTATCTGGGGTAGGTACTTCAATCTTATGGTAGTCCTCTTGTGTTCTTGCAACTTTAGCATCCAAGTCTCTGGTGTTAAATATATTTGATTTGTTCTTTTGTTCTTCAATCAGTTGTGCGATCCTCCTATTCATGAAATCTTTTAATTCTTGCTTCTTCTGTTCTAAACATTTCTCTTCCTTCCTTCTGGTATGATCTTTCTCAATCCAAGGTATTCCTAGTAACATAGCAAATGGGATGTTGTTCTCAACAAATCTAACAATCTCAAACTCTTCCTATGTCGAAGTTCCATTGGAATTCATAGATATCTGGGTGAGTTTCCCACATAGTTTTATCATCTTTCCTCCGAATAATCCTATTCCTCTCAATGAAGGAATCGTAGAAGGCTTTCCTAATATTTCCCAAGTTCTTTCGGTCATGATATTCACCTATGTTTCCTCATACAGAACACAGTCAATGTCGAAGTATCCTATTCTTGCTTCAATGCATTCTTTTTATTTAAAGACCTCTAATAAGCTGATATTTCTATGATCATTCATGATTTATTTCATCTGTAGCAATACGTTCTCTGATTCTTTCTGGGGTTCTTCCATAATCTTAGTTTCTGGATCTGCCTTATGATTTTCTTGTCTCATATTCATTCTTTCAACCTTAGCAATCATTCTAGGGAAATCCAATACTTTATGGTCCATAGCTTTACAACAAAGGCAACTAGATCCTTTACCGGGGCATTCCTTATCCAGATGTCCTAGTTTTCTACAACTGTAACAGAGGGTTAATCCTCTCTTTCTTTTAAATGCTCCCTAGCTTTTTCTGTACTGCACACTAGGATCATGGTAGCTACCCTGCAAAAAATTCTTTCTATGATCCTTTTTTCTTCAAATCAGGATTATTTTCTTAGCACAGAGCTTCACAAATTGAGTAGAATACTGTGCACTAGAGTGATGGATCTATGCATATATATTTCACAGTTTCAAGTCAGATATTCGCAAAAATCTCCTTTTTCCTCAATTCCCATCAATCACAGTTTCAGGTCTCAACAACAAAACCATTTGTTGGCTACAGGGAAGACCCAGGGTTCAATGCTCAAGAGCACACCAAATAAAACCTAACTATCGGCCCTTTCAACAACACCTATGAAGTAGATGAAGTCTCACCCGAGGTAGAGGCAGGGGTGGTTACATGAATGAGATGTCTGCAACCTTAGCTGGGACAC
Organism: Picea glauca; assembly: GCA_000966675.3. Classification (NCBI taxonomy): domain Eukaryota; kingdom Viridiplantae; phylum Streptophyta; class Pinopsida; order Pinales; family Pinaceae; genus Picea; species Picea glauca. The sequence continues at coordinate 709,209 of JZKD02S1672757.1, forward strand.
AGATCTATGATTCTAACCACTTAGCAGAGCACTCGGCAGTTAAAATTCATCAATATTCAGTTCTTAGTTACAACGTAGTTAAACCCTAATTACATCACAGTGCAGTATTCATTCAAATCTACTATATTCAAGCACTTAAGCACCTCCACTTAGGCCAGATCTAGTACTCATCCATACTATTAAGCACATAGCATTAACATATATATCTATCATTCATCTATGTTAAAGCACTAAGAAAATAAACACATAAACACATCAATACATCGCACAAAGCAGAGAAACACAACATGTACGTGGTTCACCCCCACCTTAGAGCTACGTCCACCAACTCTTTGTCTTCTTTATTAGCTTCTTCAATCAGTTACATGCATAGAGCCTCAAAACCCTACTCCACAGAGGACAGAGGATCTGTGTAGCTCACTAGATCCTCCTTCCCCGAGTAGATCTAAGCACATAGCCTTCCACAGTCTCTTATAATGACTTTCACTTAGCTCTGCAAGTCTCACATAGTATGAACCAAAGCAATATCCACTTAGAACTTAACACTTTCAATCACATAGATTGGACTATAGCCATCACTTGCATCGGGCCAAAGGGCACTTAGCCATTCATACCCACTACATCGCCTTAGCATCTATTTATACATACAAAATAGGCCTAAACATGGGTAAACCCATGGGATGACATCCCCATACCCATTACATAATCCCAAAACCCAAAAATCCCTAAAAAGGGGCTAAGATCCTGCGATCTCCGCTTCGTCTTGCACTTTGCCTTCGACAGCCTGTCGAAGTCCCAAAATAGGTCAAACATGACCAAGAATCCTCAAAAATTGGTCAAGGGCCAACAAAGATGTTTAAACCTCTGATCAATCTCCCAAATAGACTCACCTAGTTTCTTCCTTATTTTAATCATCTCATTCATGTACTAATCCTCTGAGCTAGGCTTCTAAAATTGATTTATCACTAGCTTCTTGACATTTGCAGTCGTCCTTGTTGTTCCTAGTGGACTATTTACAACTATTCTCATGTACCAATCTAGTGCACCGTCTCTTAGCATGATAGCTAACTGCGCAAGTTTCGTATCCTCATTTGTGATCTTATTTTCTTCCCAAATCTTCTCACATATAAACAAGTGCTTTTCAAGATCCTCTGATGCCTCTCCCTTAAATTCGGGTAACTTGATGGTGGGATCATGTCCTGCCATTTTGAATGGTGATGAACTACAAGATTTGTGTGATGTAGATACTTGACTACTGCTTCATGAACTAGCTCCTCCAGTTGATGCTCCTTGATTGGGTTCACTTCCAGTTGTCTTTCTTCCACTAAAATTCAGTTTTCTAAACAGTGGTGTTCTTTCTGGTGTATTAGTTTCACATGAGGTTATGGGTTCCACACTAACATTGACATGGATAGGAGTTTTGCCTTCTGTTCCTACCCTCATACCTCTTATCTTCCTTTCATATGTTGCACGTAGGATTTCCTCAATATTCTCCACAGCCTGGAGATCCTCTACCTCTTCTTCATCACTTGCCAAGCCTTCTCTATCTATTATGTCTCTCTTCTTATTATTTATCTTATATTGGTAGGGTACTCCACTGCGCATCTTTCCAGTTGTTTCCATTATCTATTTTATCTAATATTCCCTTATCATGATTACGTCTATGGCCTCCTTATTTCCCTTATCTATCTCTCCCTCCATTCTTCTAGCTTTTGTTAGTGCTTCCCCTCTTCCCCCATGCACGCAGGGAAGTTTAGTTGTGTGAATCCATAGTCATTACATATTTGTTAAATAGTAAGATCTTGATGGAAGTATACATCGATCTGATATACCTTTCTTTGGGTCCTTTTAGAAATTCTTGTTCTGTTGCATTGTAATACTTTGCGGTATCTACTGCAAATTTTGTGATAAACCTTGTAACAATACTGTATAGCCATAAATCTACTGTTCGCGTGAATTTTTTGTTAACTTGTTGTAAATGTGTGATGTCCATATGATTCAACTCGATATTTCTAATTTGATTCGTAGGGTGGTTTTCTTTCAACCTCAATAGACACTCCTGCAAAACATGTAGGAAATCGCAGAAAAAGACCTCATGCAAGTCACTAAATATGTACTTGTCCAGATATTTGTGTGGTGTTAACTTGGGGTTTTGGTTATCCTTCTGTGAAAATTCTAGCTCCTTTGTTTTCAACCATCTTTCAATCTTCACCTTCATTGGATTCCATGGTCTGAACATTCCCTTCTATACTTTCATTTTTTGTGAGACTCTTTCATGGATCCCACCCACTCCATCCCATGTAGTTCTAGCTAGAAACAAAACCATTTGTTGGTTGATATCCTTCTCTAACTACTTCTTGGGTTGACTCAAATATGAATAAGCTTCCAACAAATCCCTCCAAAACTATCAGCCCTCCTGGTAAACCAGAAGGAAACACGACACACAGAGTGTACTGTGTGGTCTCACCTGAGATAGTTTTATGGGTAACTGCAATTCTAAGATGCTTGCAATCTAGGAAAGAGTGGGGATCTGAGATTGAAATTTTTATTCTTAAGCCTTGATATGGTGGTTCCTTCTATTACTCTTAGAACCCATTCATCTATTAAGTGTATGCATGTATTCTAACAAATATAACATATGACAGATATCACAGAATTATTCATTCATCAACTAACTACTTACAGAAAGTAATTATTCAATAAACACATCACATAACACTGGTGTTACCATGGTTCACCCCTTCTAGGATATGTCCACAAAGATTTGGCTTCTCAGGCTCATTTATTATGGTTTTGTAATATATGGCACCGCGTGCACTACAACTTTGTTCATACAATCATAAAACAAACTCCACGACCTAAGAGGTTGACTAGATCACAAAAAGATCTTCATCCTGCGATCTAAACCTAAATGTATCGCTACCTTTCTCCCCTACAACTCAACAACTTACAAAAATGGTATCCTATCTTACAATAGTTTCCTTGACTAAACAAACCAAAACTTAGCAACCCTAACCTAGACCTCCTAGGTGCTTATTTATACTAGTTTTTTAGTTCATCAGCCATTACAATATCCTACAAAAACCCTAACCCTAATGTGGTTAGGTTTTCTTTCATGCACGCCTTGCATGCTTTCCTCGCACATGTTTCTTTTCCTTCCTGCTATATTTTTCCAATTCTAGGTTTTATCCTCCAAAAATAGTATTTCCTCAAAATAGGCCTGGGCCCAACACCACGGGAGACATCCCTAGTGACCTAAAGGGATGATAACTAAGGCAAGGATGCAAGAAAATCCCCCTTTCACTAGTCACTCAATTCAGAAGGTTCGTATTGCCTTTAAGAGATGAAGCAAATAGTGAAATGGATTGTACCTGCCTAGAACAAGACAACAAGAAAAATAGTAGTTTACAAGTACAAAAATATTAGTTCTTATTAAACCATGAAACTTCGAAAAATCAATCTATCTGATATGAATTTGCAGCAATGCAACAATTTATAACGACAATTAATATTCTATAACAACCACAAGATTTATGCCTTGAAAGTGCTTGAAAATGACAAGAAGAAATAGCTTTAACCTAACAAAATGATAAAAGTTTGTCACAAGCAAGTTTGGAAATGTCTAGATAGCATAATAAGTCACTTTTGCATATAATTTGCTGCAATTATATGGCTGTAGCAATCTTTTGCAACAACATAAAATTTTAATGGTCAAAAGTGCAAGAAAAGACCATACAAAGTTAGCACTTACCTAGTAGATTGACTTAGCAATTGTCACAATTGAATTTTGAATGATTTAAGTGAAAGTTATGTAGGTAAATGCATCCAATTAATGTATGTTAGTATGGATGTAGAAAATATTTGCAACAACAGCAAGTTAACTAAGGATTTGTCTAGTTTAGAGTTAGCAAATGTTAGTAAAAGTTTCAAGGAAGATAGTTTGAAAGCTTGTTTGATCAATCAATCAATATGATGATTATACTAGTGCCTTTATGGGGTAATGGAGTCTATAGGTGACAATTTTCTCTTGGAATAAATGACACAATGATTATACTTACCTAAGGATAATAGATGGATGGAAGAAGTGTTGGCTCTTCAAGGCCTCAAACATCCAAACCCTAAGGATAAACTTGCTACAGTGTAAGCAATTTTAGGCTCTAGCAAAATATTCCTTCCTTAGATTATTGAAAGATACTAGAAGCAACAATTGACTAGATAATGAATTCTAAAGTGCTAGTATTTAGGGCTCTAGAAGTTTACCTAGGTCAAAATATTCTTATCAAGGTCTAGAAAATGAAAAGTAAAGAAGTAACAAGTTAAGTTCTTTACTCCTACATTTTTTCAAGCAAGTAATTTCATAATCTTTAACATGAATAAGAAAATTTACCATAAACCATTCAAATAAAATGAAGAATTGCATATTTACTTACTTCACCAAGAATAATCAAGCCATAAAACCCTAGAATGCCAAGTAAATTCACCAAGAAATGATCCAAGTTGTAAATTTTAGACTCCAAGAGAAAGTGTGCCTAAAATTTCATCCAATACCTCCCAAAAAGGGGGCAAATTTCAGGCCACACCACTTGTGTGATGAGTTATTGTGAAAAAATGAGAATATTTTCTCTCTATTTATATAGTATCGATGACCTTTAATTAAAATTAGATCATAAAAAAGGCCGACCTAGCCAAGTTACATCAAAAATCCAGTTTTTACATAAATGAAAGTAATTAACCCTTGAAATTATTTCCAAGGGTGACATCATGCCCTTTTAGGGTGACGTTGAGCCCCTAGGGTGAAACATTGGGATATAGAAGTAGGACGTTTGGCCTCCAAGGGTCCTGGATGATGCCTACATGTGCCAATCAGCAAACAACTAACATCAAGGTGCAAACCCTGACTCTGGATAATGTCTAAGGTCACAAAGGTGATATCATGGGATTCCAAAGGTCAACATCCAGGTGGAAAGGAAAGACCCCCCTCAGTCTAAGTATGTCGGGGTCTCTTCAGTACAACTCCCTTGTTTCTTCCTAGTGCAAGGATCTTTTGTACATCTGTGGACTTTCAGCCCCATGAAGGTTTCAGCTAATCATTCCCCCATATCTACCTGTCCACCGAGCAAAGTCCTGCAGCAACAAGAAGTACGACCTCTAAGGGTTCATAAGTCACAGGGATCGTAGCAATGCCAATCACATATAATAATCAAATTACCCAAACATGTGCATCAAACCCCCCTTTACCCAGACAAATGCTCAAAGACACTATGCAATTTAACAAGTCACGTTTGGAGAAGGTCTCAGGGTGTCCTATTTGGATAATCCTCCTTAAGTTTGGGGTGTTTCCCAGGTAAGAACCAATATAGGTCTTGTAAGTGTGTGTGAAGTGGCATTGGGGAAGTGTTTGGGCATGGGGTGTAGTGATAACAGGGAAATGTAGGTCTTACCTTTGGGTGCCTTTGTAGAGGGCGAGTTGCACCCTGTCATAGATGTCATTCTTTCCTAGCCATTTCAATGCCTTTTATTGTTAGATTTATTGATTTTTATCCTTTTCATTTATGCTTCAAGGGAAGAGTTGAGGGACATTGTATTATCTTGGTGACCAAAGGTGATAGCGTCACCCACAAGCATTTCATGGTGATGAGAAGGTTGGCTCATGATGAGACCCCTTTCTCTTGGATATGCCACCAAGAGCCACTACCCTAGTTTGGTGACTAGCTAGATGGTAGTGTCATACCGCTACATGCCCATGGTCATAATAGGTCAGTTCATGATGCTAACTCCCATCCACCAACTAATACCTTGAGTGTTTATTTATCTTATGGGTTCCCTTTTCTTAATGAGAAGCTTTTTACTGCTTTCTCGAGAATCCCTAGGTGAATCATCTCAAAGGTTTCATTTTGGATTTTAACTCTTTCCAGCTACTTTTATCCTCTGGGCCTTTAGCCCCTTCTTCCCACAAGGCAAGGTACAACCCTTCCTAGTGTGGCAAACCCAATGCATGAACAACGGTAGGGGAAAATGAGAGGAGGAAGAATTGAAAGTGGTAACTATGGAGGGAATGGACGATGACCTTTCATAGGCTCACCCAGTGGAAACCCATCCTAAAGGGAGATCAACTTAGTAGGGAATCATGTTACCCTTTCAGGTATGAACAAGTTAAAGAGAATAATTTCCATGCAAACATTATGAAGTGAAGGATAATTTAGTGCAAGATATTCAAGTGCTTCAATAATCATAGTGAAATATACTATGATACCCAGACTCATTAACTCATGGAGAAATACTTACTGCTTCTTCGGGACCAGGATGGTGGGATGGATGCTACTACTGTTGATAAATTGGTTTCACTGAAGAAAAGAGGGGCCCTCTAGGGCCACGCTCAAGTCATCTGGCTCTCAGAATTCCATGTCTAGGACTTGTGGGCCTCGAGACATGATATCATTAGTTATCCCTAGGATAGGGAATAACATCTGGCTCCAACTCGGGGACAATTTCTCATCATAGAGTGCATGAGAACCTCAAATCTCTAGTATGACCTATATCTTCTAGATATCAACAAAATACATTAGTAATCCTCAAGGCAGTGATATCACCCCTGGCTCATATATGATATAATAAAATAAATGTAAGCATGCATATATACATAATGAAGGAATACAAAAATGAAACTATAACTATACAAGCAGAATATGCAAATGGTATATATAATGGATGCAAATTCCTACCTACATCTACTTACTTGTTGGTTGAATGCTAGGTGTATTCAAATAACCAGTGAAACCATCCTAGAAATATTTCATAATACATGCCTATGTGCTTCATCATAAACCAAAACAATGACAAGTTAATCACAAAAATAACATGAGTTAGAGCATGTTTAATATCATCAGAAATCGTGAAGTCTATCTCATGGAGGCGGAAGGGAGGGACAAAATTAAGCCAAGTCACACTTCTAAGAAAGTGCTCAATCCATCTCAGAATGGGATCATGAAAAATAAAAGGCTCAAAATACTGACTCAAATAGTCTGAAGGTTGGCTACCTTGGACATCATCACATCTTGAGGTCTGGGAAAAGACTAGTAAGAACCTAGAGGATGACTGACAATTTCTTAAGGGAAGGCTAAAAGACTGAGACAATAAACTTCTTCTTAAGGTATTCAACCTACCCTTGGATTCTAAAAGAAATATTTTCTTCGGAGAAAACTAAATACAAAGGACATGTTTCCCAACTACACCCTTAGTACATAACAAGGTAAAGTAGTTGAAGGGGGTTGGACAACCTTGTCACAAGTATCCTAGTTTAGGAAAGAAACATCCTCACCTTTATCAAAATTTGAGCACAAGGACAGTTGATAATCTTCCTTATGGAATAAATCCAAGTGCTTAAAGGAATACTCATCAAATTCCTCAAGGTATGACCGAAAATCATCAGGAGAGCATTGCACTGGTTCATCCTTGGGTGCTTGGAAAACTTATGTAATTATATCATTATCTAGTTTCCAAACATCAAAATTATTAAGAACATCATGTGATTGTTGTAAAGGCAACATTTGAATATATCCTTCCATATCATAAATGGGATCCTCATTAGATCCAATCACATCCCACTCACATATTCCAACATGTATGAACTCATCAATATTATCAACCATGCCACTACCTTTATCATAACATGAAGGATTCAATGCATCCAAGGGATCCTCTAGTACTTCTTCACTTTCCAAATCATAAAATAGAGCATCATCAAAATCTTGGAAAGGGAAATAACTTACCGTATTCATTTCTTGTTGTGTAGAAGCATCAATGGCTTGGATGAATTCACCAAATGGAAGATGGTCCAGTACATCATCCCAAAAACTCATCTCTTTAATCATGTCTTCATCAGAAAATGAAGGACCTAGCTCTTCCAAGGATTCCTTTACTTCTTTACCTTCTGAATCATAGAATAAAGTTTCATCAAAAAAATGGAAAGGAAAATGACTCACCTCATTCTCTTCATATTGTGCAGGAGAGATAGGATCTTGGAGAGCTTCATCGGATGAAGGAGTGGATACTAATGATTCATCCTCATAATTCACTTATTTAGTTAAATCTTTACTGCATTCTATCAAATCATGAGAAAAATATTGTTCCTCTTCAAAGGGTCGACAAATTTCTTCATAAATCTCTCCTTATATATCAGAGGGTTCTTGGTATTAAGTATGGTACACATACCTGAGATATTCCACAATCTTGGTGGTGAATCTATCTTTCTCTGGGGCTACTATGAGATTTTGAAGGGAATCTTCATATGTCTAGCATTATGGTTTGAAAAAATCAATAAACCTACTGATGAGGTCTACGAAAGATGATATACCCCTATGTTCGCAACCACCCTTAAACCAATCTTGCAAAAAATATGACAGAGAAAGTATGAACAATTTTACTAGAACATCCTCCCCTTCCAATTCCATCTCATTTATATACTTCAAGAATTCTACAATGTGAGTAATTGGGAGGCCTCTGAATCTTGAAGAGTTGTTTAACCATTTTGCATCAAAATAATGCAGGTATCCTTGAAAATTTTTGAAATCAATAGTTGGATACACTTGAGAGTAAGGTGGAACCTTGGAAAAGGTTAGTGGAGTCACCAGATATCCTCTTAAGTATTATCAAAGGGATGAGGGAATCACCCTTAGTGGAGTCGCCAGGTAAGCTTTGTGAAAGGAAGGCTTTAGATAAAGGCTTGCCGAAAAAAAATTCGTTGAGGAATATTGACTCAGTATTCTCCGACGACGGTGCCAAAATGTTATCGCACAATATGTACTTGCCCAAAGCCCAAGGAAAGTGGATGCAATATTGGTGTAATAGGGGGTGACCTATCACTGTCACCTTAATAGGAAACCCCTTTCTATTTGGGAGTATGTCAAAGTACCCAGGGGAGACATCCCCAGTGACCTAAAGGGATGATAACTAAGGCATGGATGCAAGAAAATCCCCCTCTCACTGGTCACTCAATTCATAAGGTTCTTATGGCCTTTAAGAGATGAAGCAAATAGTGAAATGGATTGTACCTACCCAGAACAAGACAACAAGAAAATATAGCAATTTACAAGTACAAAAATATGACGTTAGTGCTTCTCAAACCATGAACCTTCAAAAAATCAAGCTATCTGATATGAATTTGCAGCAATGCAACAGTTTATAACAACAATTAATATTCTATAACAGCCAAAAGATTTATGCCTTGAAAGTGCTTGAAAATGACAAGAAGAAATAGCTTTAACCTGGAAGAATGATAAAAGTTTGTCACAAGAAAGTTTGGCAATGTCTAGATAGCATAATAAGTGACTTTTTCAAAGAATTTTTTGCAATTAGATGGCTGTAGAAATATTTTTCAACAACATCAAATTCTAATCATCAAAGTGCAAGAAAACACCATACAAAGTTAGCACTTGCCTAGTAGATTGACTTAGCAATTGTCACAATTGAATTTTGAATGAGTTAAGTGAAAGTTATGTAGGTAAATGCATCCAATTGATGTATGTTAGTATGGATGTAGAAAATATTTGCAATAGCAGCAAGTTAACTAAGGAGTTAGTCTAGTTTAGAGTTAGTAAAAGTTTCAAGGAAGATAGTTTGAAAGCTTGTTTGATCAATCAATCAATATGATGAGTAGACTAGTGCCTTTATGGGGTAATGGAGTCTATAGGTGACGATTTTCTCTTGGAAGAAATGACACAATTATTATAATTACCTAAGGCTAAGAGATGGATGGAAGAGGTGTTGGCTCTTCAAGGCCTAAAACATCCAAACCCTAAGGATAAACTTCCTAGAGTGTAAGAATTTTTATTCTCTAGAAAAATATTCCTTCCTTAGATTATTGAAAGATACTAGAAGCAACAATTGACTAGATAATGACTTCTAAAGTGCAAGTATTTAGGGCTCTAGAAGTTTACCTAGGTCAAAATATTATTGGAAAGGTCTAGCAAATGAAAAGTAAAGAAGTAGCAAGTTAAGTCCTTCACTCCTAGGGTTTGTCAAGCAAGCAAATTCATAATCTTTAACATGAATAAGAAAATTTACCATAAACCATTCAAATAAAATGAAGAATTGCATATTTACTTACTTCACCAAGAATAATCAAGCCATAAAACCCTATAATGCCAAGTAACTTCACTAAGAAATGATCTAAGTTGCAAATTTTAGCCTCCAAGAGAAAGTGCACCTAAAATTTCAGCCAATAAATCCCAAGAAGGGAGAAAATTTCAAACCACACCACTTGTGTGATGAGTGATTGTGAAAAAATGAGAATATTTTCTCTCTATTTATATAGTATCAATGACCTTTAATTAAAATTAGGTCATAAAAAAGGCCGACCTGGCCAAATTACATCAAAAATCTAGTTTTTACATAAATGAAAGTAATTAACCCCTAAAATTATTTCCAAGGGTGGCATCATGCCCTTCTAAGGTGACGTTGAGCCCCTAAGGTGAAACATTGGGCTCCAGAAGCAGGACATTTGGCCTCCAAAGGCCCTGTATTATGCCCACATGTGCCAGTCAACTCACAACTGACCTCAACATGAAAACCCTGACTATGGATGGCGTCTAGGGTCACAAAGGTGATGTCATGGGATCCCAAATGTCAACGTCTAGGTGGAAAGGAAAGATCCCCCTCGGTCTAGGTCTGTTGGGATGTCTCTGGTGCAATGCCCTTCTTTCTTCCCGATGCATGTCTCTTATGTCCATTTGTGGGTTTTCAGCCCCATGGAGGTCTGAGCTAATCATTCCCCCATATGTACCTATCCACCAGGAAAAGGCCTGAAACAACAAGAAGCACGCCCTCCAATGGTTCATAAGTCACAGGGATCATAGCAATGTCAATCACATCTAATAATCAAATTACCCAAACATGTGCATTAAACCCCCCTTTACCTAGACAAATGCTCAAAGACATTATGTAGTTTAATAATTCAGGTTTGGAGAAGGTCTCAGGGTGTCCTATTAGGCTAATCCTCCTTAAGTTTGGGGTGTTTCCCAAGTGAGAACCAATATAGGTATGTAAGTCTATGTGAAGTGGCATGTGGGGAGTGTTTGGGCAAGGGGTGAAGTGATAACAAAGAAATGTAGGTCTTACATGTGGGTGCCTTTGTAGAGGGTGAGTTGCACCCTGTCATATATGTCATTCTTTCCTAGCCCATTCAAGGGAAGATTTGAGGGACATTGTCCTGGCTTGGTGACCAGAGGTGACAACGTACCCACAAGCATTTCACGATGATGAGAAGGTTGGATCGTGATGAGACCCTATTTCTCTTGGTTATGCCACCAAGTGCCACTACCCTAGTTTGGTGACTAGATAGATGGTAATGCCATACCGCTACATGCCCATGGTCATAATAGGTCAGCTCATGATGAGACCTCCCATCCACCAACTAATACCTTAAGTGTTTATTTATCTTACGGGTTCCCTTTTCTTATTGAGAAGATTTTTACTTCTTTCTCGGGAATCCCTGGGAAAATCATCTCAAAGGTTTCATTTTGGATTTTAACTCTTTCTAACTACTTTTACCCTCTGGGCCTTTATCCCCTTCTTCCCATAAGGCAAGGTACAATCCTTGCTAGTGTGGAAAACCCAATGCTCGAACAAAGGTAGGGGAAAATGCGAGGAGTAAGGATGGAAAGTGGTAATTATGGAGGGAATGGGCGGTGACCTTTCATAGAACCACCCAGTGGAAACCCATCCTAAAGGGATATCAACTTAGTAGGGAATCATGTTACCCTTCCAGGTATGAACAAGTTAAAGAGCATAATTTCCATTCAAAGATTATAAAGTGAAGGATAATTTAGTGCAACATATGCAAGTACTTCAATAATCAGAGTGACACATACCATGATACCCATACTCATTACCTCATGGAGAAAGACTTATTTCTTCTTCAGGACCAGGCTCGTCGGATGGATGTTGTTGTTGTTGATAAATGGGTTCAAGGATGATTTTAGGGGCTAAATTTCGCTCATGGGCTAATTTTCCATGGTTTTTCCAAAAACGAGATTCGCTATTTTAAAAATGATTCGCCCAAATTCTATAGGATAAAATTATTTTACCTTAAAAATCGCCAAAATTTTATAAAAACTATATAAAATACATAGAAATTTGAATATTTAAAAAAAAATATCTCCAAATATTTATAGTTGACATATGAAGGATTAGTAATATTTGCCAAGGTTTCTACATTTTAAAATAAATTTCCATCCTTAAAATCATCCCTGAATGGGTTTCACTGAAGAAAAGAGGGGCCATGCTCAAGTCATCCAACTCTCGGCACTCCATGTCTAGGACCTGTGGTCCTCGAGACATGATATCCTTAATTATCCCTACGATAGGGGATAACACAGACAAGGTACCAATGTTCAATTGGGATGGCATCCTATCATCAAACCTAGTAGAAGCCATCACAATTAGACAAATACAACAAAAAATCTAGTCTTATACAGTTCCTAATCTTAATACCATACTATATTTTATTACTATCTAAGTAAAGATCTATTATTTCAACCTTTCAACCATAAGGAGTATTGAAATCTATCTAATCTACTAAAAAAATAAAAGTATTATTCCTCTTCTTTTTCCTCATAATACTTCCTAAACTTATAATCTTATCCAAAATTCCTGTCCCCTACCCCTATATATTGTAGAAGCCATGCCCGGGACCTTCTTGAATTTCCATATTTCTTTGTACCTCATAGACATCATGTGTTTATCCCACCAATACCCAAAGATGGGCTAGGCTTGGAAACCGACAGACCCAACCATTCACAATAAATTTCAAAGTTCTCTTGGAGAAAAAGTATATATATAACATACCCAACCCCTAAGTATCCTTTTTAGAGATGGGACGTTGAAATTTCTCTTTTTTTTAAACTATCTTACTTCATCCCTTCACAGATCCATCGTCTTCTACTCATCAAGAGATTTGCAACAAAAATGATTTCACTCAAAACGAAGCTCTAGAATGGGGGTTGTGACCTTCCCAAGTTCTCAGGTTTACATAGGAAACATCTCTCTTACTTCCATGTGGCATCCATGTGACACCTCGTTTCCCATTCCATATGATGTGGCAACAACTTGGACCTGGCGTGGCACTAGTCTAGCCTATCATAGTGGAACTTTAGTCCACATAGGCCTACAACCATCATCGCTCGGACTTTCCCTAGCTCACTCTTCATTTACCTCTGATGGATATGGTATCAAGGAATATTCCCTCTCGATACCACCCATTCAGAGTTGGAAAGGTTTGAGCAGCCTCACTGCTCCAAATTTGAGTTATGGGAAATATCCCATCTCCTTGATGAGTATTCTTGATGTACTCACTGTATCCTGAATGACAATTGAGATTCTTCTGGTGCCTAAGGTTCACCTGTCCAACTGGACCTCAATCAACTCATCAACCTGTTAATAATGGACATTTGTCATCCTAAGGGCATCCTAGTTGCCTTGTTGGCAAGCCACATCATTCATAATGTCAATACTTCATCTCTTGACGTGAAATGTGGCTCAATATCCACTCGACACATGGACCCATCACAACTTGCCATGTCACCATAGGGTGCATAGGCTCACTCGTCTAGATATTAAAATTTTTCCATTTCCCATAAACTGATTATAACACTTAATTAATACTTTCTTAAAATACTGCTCCTCGGTATTTATTTATTAAATCCTCATTAGGGATCATTAATATTCATTAAGTATTTACCCTTGTAAACACATTCTTACTTTGCCTAATAATTCACTTAAGTATCGTTATTGTAATGATTATCTTATAAACTAATTAATTATATTATAACATAATTTATATTATGTTTTAATATAATGAATTAGACTATAGTGTACATAGGCTTATAATCCTTGATTTATGTATTAAATAAAGAACTTGGCTTATGACTTGGTGCTATTATCTTCAAATAATTTAATATATATAAATATATAGGAAAAGAAAGGGAAAAATAATATAATTAATTATTATGTGTTATCTCGGGAAAATTGGGACTCCCTTCATATGCACGCTCCTTATATATCCAATGGCAAGGCTCCGAAGGATTTGATGTTTGTAATTAATATTATAATACTTTAATGTGTTAGTACCTTAAATCTTGGATTTTGAATTCTTTGACTCCATTCATGTGTGCCCATTTCATTTATCCAACGTTTATACTCTGAAAAGCATTCTCCAACTCTTCACACTCTGATCGTTCACTCCTTTTTCATAAACCCGATAGGAAAACTCTAAAGAAAAGGAGTTATATATATAATTAAAATATTTCATGTTTTAATTGAGTCTGAGGTAATTTAGACCTTCTTTACGTGCTCACCTCTCATCTATTCAACAACGAATTACGATGGAGAAAAGTTAAATATTATAATATATTGAAACGATAAACCATATATCTCATCACAATTTGAAGCCTTCTGAGTCAATTTATGTGTTCCTTTTTCGTTACTCTGATGACCAATGATAAAAGGGAAAGGGTAATATTATGATACATTTAAACTTTATAATGTCCATACCATCTCTCCGACAGCTTTGGACTTCATTCACACGCACTCTCCCCTTCACTCTGAAAGTTGGACTTCGAAGACCAATCGCCAACTAGCATAGATTAATGTTTAATAATATATTGTTTAAAATCCATTGGTCGTCGCACTCCAAACAATTGATCCTTTATTTGTACTCCGAAAAATGATTTATATAAATATCTACATGTCAAGATGGATAATGGGGAGTATATTGTCCAAGACTTTAATAAATAAAGAGATATATTTTCCTGAATTTTTCCAAGAGTGAAAAGCGGCCTCTGTAGGGTGTGAATTGTGAAACTAGATAAACTTAGCACATTTAAATCCTTTACACAAAAGGGAGGAAATTCTAGACCTCCATTACTCACGCACCATATAGAAATTCATAAATTTAACATGTGAACTTCTAATTCTTATTATTCAAATATTAGAACATTTAGTTGGTAATTTAGGAATTTTACCAGTATTTACCAAACTTTACCATGTGTTCAACTTTTCCACAAAAAACATAGAATTGCACATTTACATTTATAAATTTATGTAATGTATTTTCTTAATTTGTTTTCGAGAGTATTACATATCTTGGAAGTAAAAATCCTTCATGGTAAAACTACGTTTTTACCAAAATTTTCCATTCTGGTTTAGTCATTATTCTAAAATCTTTCCCTTTGGACAATAAATTTACTATGTAATTCCAAGTAAATTTTGTTTCTTACCAAATTCAAAGGGAATTTAATCATCCACAATATGTCAATTTCCATATTTCATTTTTATTTCAAATTTAGAAACTTAAAGTGCATTTCTCATTCCTTTCCTAATATTTGTTTAAAAAAAACACTTTGCCTCTTATTTAATGTGTGGATTTCTCTCTAAATGTCAAACAAGGGTCTGATCTTCCTTCGAGTTCTGAGTCTAGTATATTTTCCAGACCAACAGAAAGACCAAATCCAGCTGCCCAGCCTTCAAGTTTCTAATAGGAAATTGCACTTTCATAATTACCAAGTTGTTTTGTGATGACTATAGTGGCTTGACTTTACTATTTTTTGAGCATTAGTTCATGTAAACTACTACAAGTGATCAGCCAACACTTTTCTCCAAATTTGAATAAAAATCCATTACTAACAACTTTCTTTTTCTAGACAGGGGCATGAAGAAAACCAACGACAAAATATGATTTCTAAAACTTTACTTCATATTTTCTAGCCAGCAAAACAATTGGAGTCACAAATTTCATCATTTAAACAGGACAATAATTTATGTAATCATATAGCACATGAAAACCATATTATAAAATAAGCAATTCAAGACAATACAAAACTCATAAAAACACGTATCTGAAACTTGGAAATAGTTGGAAATTGTTGAAGGGTGTTCCATTTTCCACCCAACCATAGGCACAGTTGCTCTTGGTGTATTTCACAAATGGACACCCCCTATCCATATCATGATTCCATGAGAGAGAGGTTCTTCTTTTACTCAGCAACAACAAGGGATGATGGTTACTCTCCTTCTCCCACACGAACCTGGCAGTCCAATATTCTATCCACCAAGCAAGGGGGTCTATTGTGATTTCTCACTCAATAACTCAACTTCTCTACAACCTCGTTTATCAGCTTTATTAGAAAACACTTCTTAACAGTTCTTGTACATAGAATAGATTATCTTCTCAGTTCTCCTCCCAACCAGAGAGATGCACACCCTCTTCCTCTTCAAAAATGGTCATAAGACCCATTCATGTACAACCTATGAACTATGAACTATGCCCATGATTTTCCTCTCTTTTATTTCCTTCTACAACAAGATTTCATGGGTCCATTTCCCAATTCATTGGTCAGATCAGGAAGTTTCCATATGGATTACCATGTCCATCTCCTCATTGACTCTTGAGGAATACTTCCCAACTACCATTTTGAGTGGTAATTAAACTCTCCGGGACAGTGGACTATTATGGGTTTGAGAAATTTAAATCCAGTAGAGTATTGGCCTGGAAGGGGTCATCTCAATCATTATTGTTTCCCCTCACCATTCCCTCTCATGCATCATAATATGTATTGGCAATCCTCTTCATCAATTGTGCAACAATTTCCATTTTATTTAATAAAAAAAATATTTACATTACCTTCTATAGCAAGGTTCATCATTTCTAAAATGCACACATAACTAGTCTTTCCATAATATATTATCAAAATAGAATTATATTTACAAGATGGGGGAAACAGGGGTATTACAATAGAACATAGTACCAAAATATCTGTAAGCACTTATTAGCTCCATTGTATGAGTTCATATTTTTCACACCAACCCCATGTATGGCTAAAAAAGCATTAGTTGTCATCAGAATAATTGAGGATTGGTACTTGATGGAACACGACACATATATCATGGTATACAGAGTTATGAAATCCCCCCATCTACTTCCTCGTTTTGTACCAAATAAAATAGTGCTTCAAGAAGTAACTTATCAAATAGTGATCGACGAAGTTAGGGGAATACTTTATCGGGATAAGAAGGCTATATGGTCACCACTCCCACTATACAATGGAAACTACTCCTTTGCAAACACAAAGCAGGCCCAAGAAGATGTAGCTATGATTTTTTTATTGTAAATGTGTTGAACCTGCACAGAATAGATCTAGCTAGAAAATACTACACATATTTAAAGAGAGAAGTTGAGAAAGAAGAAGAAGGAGATAAAGAATAGAAGAATTCTCATTAACCGTTATGAATAATGAATAATTTAGACATCATATACTCTGTATAAATCAATCAATGTGCACTAGAGGAGAACCAATGCACCATCGTGGTGGTCTAGAGTGATATGGACACACAACAACAATTACGAGAGTGAACTACCACCTACTCTAGTCTCTCAGGAAGTTACGGGAGTGAACTGCCACCTAGTCTAGTCTCTCAGGCAGTTACAGGAGTGAACTGCCACCTATATGAGTTAACTAGTCAACTAGTCTTTAGTTAGCTGACTGAATAGAGTGTAGTGAGGAGTATATCAAGGAATCAAGGATAATGTTTCAGTCTGGTGATGATCCCAAGGCAAGTGCGCATTAGCATGGTGATGATCCCAATGTTTCATGGTGACAAAACTAATGCAGCATCTAGACTCAACTCAACTAGTCAAACTAAAGTGTCAATTGGAAGAGAATATTCTCTAGGTGGAATATTCACCCCTAAAATATAGGAGACTAGATAATGACTAATTACGACTAATAAACAAGGAAAAAATCTTAGGAAAAAGAAATCCTAGGTGTGTGTGAAGTAACTCCAACACCCCCCCTGAACATTACTATGGTGAAAATAAAGAATGGGTCCCAGCAACGAGGCCATGTTAGGTACCCAAACACAAAATATACACTGAAAATAAAGTGAGGAAAGAGGGAAAACCTCATGGGAAAACCCCCCCTCAAGGTACAATGTATGTAAAAAGAAGAACTACAATTGCTAGGCAACTGTGTCCTTCATTCCAAGATGACTTCGTAGAGAATGGAATTTATGCTCAGTGAAGGTCTTGGTGAAGATTATTGTCGTCTGTTCTGCTAAAGGACATAATTGTAGGTCAATGATACTTTGTTCTACTATGTCCCGGATGTAGTGCATGTGGATCTTGATGTGCTTCGTCCACTGCCTCTGAATTGGATCTATGTAGAACTTCAGAGTGCTCTGGTTGTCACACCATATAACGATCGACCAATGAAATTGAATTCTCAACTCAGTGAGAAAATGTTGTAGCCACATATCCTGAATGGTTATGTTAACTACCCCTATGTACTCTGCCTTGGCTAAAGATAGAGAAATGGCAGCTTGCTTCTTGCTCGACCAATAGATAGGCTCGTAACCAAGACTGAGTGAGTAACTAGATGTGGACTTGTGATCAGTGTTATCGCCAACCCAGTCAAAATCAGTAAACCCAATGAGATCTAATGTAGATTCTACTGCATAATGAATCCCAAATGTGATGGTTCCATGTACGTATCAAAGGATATGCTTTGCATCCTTCCAATGTATCTCATGCGGCTCCTACATGAACCTAGAAACTACGCCAACTGCATAGGAGAGGTCTGTTCTAGAGTGTGTGAGATACAACAAGCTCCCCACTAGTTATATGTACAGTATGTTCTATGACAACAAGTAGGAATCCATCTTTGCATACCATTCCCTTGGAGTGTACTTGAGGCCATAAAGGGAATTCTTCAGTGGACAAACCAAAGATGAATCTTGCATAAATACCTGGGAGTGCTCCATATAGATATCCTCAGAGATATCACCATGAATAAATTCATTATTAACATCCATCTGATGGAGTTCCCATCCCTTGGTCGATGCAATGGAAAGTGCCAATTGTATGGAATCCATCTTCGCTACTGGAGAGAAGGTCTCATCATAGTCAATACCATGCACCTGCTGAAAGCCTTTGGAAACAATCATGGCTTTGTATCTACTAATCTATCCATTTGTTGCACTCTTGGTCCTGTAGACTTGTCTGCATATGAAAATTTTCCTCCCATAAGGAAGGGGAACCAGATCCCAAGTTTGGTTCTAAAGGAGGGAGTTGTACTCCTCCTGTATGGTGGATTCCCAAAAGGGATTTCTAGCAGCCTCGCCATAAGACTGTGGATCTAAAGACTGAACCAAGAAAACATGCCTAGAGGGAAATGGTTTAGTGGTAATGAGTGCAATAGGAGGATCCTTGAAATCATATCGAGTCCTCCAAGTATCGGCTAGATCACCAAGGAGATCCCCTGCATCCTAAAGAGTAGTTTGTGCCCACTTAGGCCTCTGCTCTAGTTTTGCAACTGCATCTAGATGCTCTAACTCTACATCTGAATGTATTGACTCTGAATCTGAATCATATAAGTCATTTGAATCAGAACTCTCATCTGAAGAAGAATCAGCATGTGCATGCTCATCATCTCAGACATGTGGAAGAATGAAGGTGTCTACATGCAATTGTTGAGGTACATGCAAGACACTTTCCTTGAATTGGATACTACACTCAATGATGAGCCGATCTGAGGAAATATCAATAAGCCTCTATCCCTTCACATCGTTGAGGTATCCAACAAAAATACACTCAGTCCTCTATGGATCAAGTTCCTTCCTCTTTTCAGAGGGAATCTGGGCCCATGCATGTGAACCGAAAATGCAAAAGTGGGTCACTTCTAGTTTGAGGCCGCTCCAAGCCTCGCAAGGGGTCTTATCCTTGACAGATCTATGGGGAGATATATTTTGGATGTATGTTTCACAATTAAGTGCTTCAGCCCATATTATCTGTGGTAAAGACTTTGCATGCAACATGCAAGATGCCATCTCCTTTAGAGATCAGTTTTTCCGCTCAAAAACTCTGTTTTGTTGTGGAGTATAGGGAACTGTGTGTTGCAACTGAATCCCTGCCTCATGGAAAAGATTATTTATCTCATGCTTGACATACTCTCCCCCATTATTAGTTTGAAGGAATTTGATCTTCTTTCTGGACTGTGTCTCAACCAGGGCTTTGAAATCTTTGAGGTGTTGAAAGACCTCAGATTTTTTCCTAAGAAAGTAGATCCATGTAAAACATGAGAAATCATCAACAAAACTAAGAAAAAACCTCACTTTTCTGATGGATGGATGCAGAAAAGGACCCATAAGGTCATTGTGGATTAGATCTAAAGGTATAGAAGCTCTCTGAGACTTTCCTTTGTCAAATTTCTATTGAGGGTGTTTTCCGAGAACACATCCCTCACATACTCCTTTGGAGAAATGGATGTATGGTAGACCATCAACCAATATTTTCTTGCTAAGTTATAATATTCCATATATAAAAAGTATGCAGAATAGAAATAAAATGCTAGAAATGGCAGACAAATAACAATATAACCATAATAACATCACAATAATACCAATATGATACCAAAATAACACCAGAATGAGCACTTTGATTACTGGGAGTAATGTTGACTTTCCTCTTCGAGGGGGGAAACCTCCAATCGAGAAAATATCTATTACAATAATATCCAAGACAACAGTTCTCATACCCTCGACTCCTATTTATGCTAAATATGTCTATCAAAAGAACCATCTAGAGGAAGATCCTTCTAGAAGCGGAAGCTTCTATTAGGTCTTCTTACATTTGACTTATTCTTCCTTATTGCTAGGCCTTATTAATATTCACCTTTATTACATCGAAATATATTATTCTACCTAAGTGAGGGGTTAGGTCCCTAACATGTCCTCCCCCTTAAAAACAACCTTGTCCTCAAGGCTTGAGATGTGGAAATTGATGGAAAATGGTAGTTGGTTCCCAAGTGGCATCTGATGGGGTTGTATATTCCCACTAGACTAACACTTTCTTGATGGTTTGTTGACACAGGCGACACTCACGCTAGTCCAAAACTACTTCTGGTTGTAGTCAAATGGAGCCTTCTTCGTCCAACTCAGGAAGGTTGGTTTGAGTTTGGAACTTAGTTCCAATCACCTTCTTTAAAAAGGAAACATGAAAAACATGATGTAGCTTAGAATGACTAGGCAAAGCTAACTGATAAGCCACCTATCCCACATGCTTGAGAATGGTATAAGGACCATAAAATTTGGGTGACAATTTCTGAAAATGGTCAGTCTTGAGGAAAATTTTCTTGTAAGATTGTAGTCGAAGAAACACTTGATCCCCTTCTGCAAATTGACGTTCAAATAAACCTTGATCTACTTGTTGCTTCATGCAATTCTGGGCCATGACCAAATTCTCTTTGAGGGTACGAAGAATAGCCTCTCAAACTGTAAGCGTTTGGTCAACTGCCTGGACCTTCGAGACACATGGAAAATATGAGAGAACTGAAGGTGGCTTTTTTCCATATACCTCTTCAAAAGGAGTCATGTGGATAGTTGTATGGTATGAAGTGTTGTACCACCATTTAGCTAGTGGTAACCATTAAGCCCACTGATTTTGCTTTTCCTATGCAAAACACCTCAAATATGTTTCCAAACATTTGTTGACAACTTCAGTTTGACCATCAGTCTGAGGATGATAAGTTGTGTTGAGATGCAATTGGGTGCCTTGTAGCTTGAACATTTCTTACCAAAAATTGCTGGTGAAAATTGAGTTGCGATCAAAAATAATATAATGCAGCATGCCATTGTTAGCGTACTAATTGGTAGGTGCGGACACTAACTAATCTCCCTAGATCCACCTAGATCTAGAACAAAACACACTAGAACATGACGCTTTCCTTAAGTTTTAGATATTGAATTTACTAACTAAAAAGGGATGAGTGACATACCGTTTAAATGTCGCTTCCTCTTTTCATCGCCATCCTAGCTCCGTTCCAACACTCATACAATGATGATCCTGCAAAAGAACACAACCAAGCAAAGTGATAGTAATAGCATAAAATCAATATAAACCTATGTATGTGATCAAGGAATCATACAATAAAACAAAACAAGCTTTATAGGAAAGAATCATATTACTGTATCATATTAAA